>CAEGAD010007444.1:0-75761 GCA_903067055.1 Poeciliopsis paucimaculata | reverse complement strand
TGTGGAGAAGCCCCAAAGAAGCGTACCACCCAGACTGTTGCATGCCCAGAGTGAAGCATGGGGGTGGATCAGTGATGGTTTGGGCTGCCATATCATGGCATTCCCTTGGCCCCATACTTGTGCTAGATGGGCGCGTCACTGCCAAGGACTACCGAACCATTCTGGAGGACCATGTGCATCCAATGGTTCAAACATTGTATCCTGAAGGTGGTGCCGTGTATCAGGATGACAATGCACCAATACACACAGCAAGACTGGTGAAAGATTGGTTTGATGAACATGAAAGTGAAGTTGAACATCTCCCATGGCCTGCACAGTCACCAGATCTAAATATTATTGAGCCACTTTGGGGTGTTTTGGAGGAGCAGTCAGGAAACATTTTCCTCCACCAGCATCACGTCGTGACCTGGCCACTATCCTGCAAGAAGAATGGCTTAAAATCCCTCTGACCACTGTGCAGGACTTGTATATGTCATTCCCAAGATGAATTGACACTGTACTGGCCGCAAAAGGAGGCCCTACACCATACTAATAACTTATTGTGGTCTAAAACCAGGTATTTCAGTGTCATTGTCCAACCCCTGTACATCGGAGATGATATGTGGAAACAACATTAATGTTTATTCAACATTTTATGAAAAAAATACAGAAATGACAAGGAGAGGACTTGGAGCAAAATTGATACCGCAGTTGATAAACCCAGTAACTTTTCAGCTGTTCATCGACAACATGACATAAATAGTTTATAATGGTAAAGTTATTCATTCAGTCAGGACTTCACACTCACACTAGCCATATGCACCGCAGGTAGATTGTAGTAAAAACATTGATTAATGCCTGGTTTTAAAATTAGTTAACTGGACTTGTAGCGATTATTTTGTGCCCATTGTTGGACACCACACGGCATGACTGAACCCATTATACCCATAATTTCTGTTGGCTAGTGTGTGCTCTCTCAGGTTTTGAAAATGGGCCGACAATTCCAAAATCATGCAGTGTGAACAGGGCATAACGTTAAGGAAATGAGGAAGGGAGGGGTTCGTGGAGTGCACCGGAGTTGAGCCTTTTTATCCAGTGTCATCAATAGCACGAGCAAAAGGCCGGAAGAAACGATAAGGCAGATAAATTAAAATAAGGCCGATAATTTTCATTTATCAAGCGATTAATTTAGTTACTGTTAATCGCGACAGGCCTAGACACAAAATTAAACTGTGTTAAGTTATAACCCGCTGAAGCTTTTTTTGAATTGCTGTAGGGACCAGAATGTGTTTTATAATATCCTTGATCCTTCTTCAGATTACATCATGACATATTCATTACTGCCTGGTAGACAAGCTTGTGATTTGGGAGGCTTTAAAGGTTTGTCCTCGTCTTAATTGCAGCTCTTTATAACTTTGTGTCAGGAGAAACTCCTGCTCCCCTCCAGCTTTAGGGCAGAACTGAAAATCTGTCGCAGGTGTGCAGAGGATGAGGGCCATGGATCTTAATCTTGAGGTAATAATACCGCAGTGTGCTGAAGAGGTCACTTTATGGATATCCAAGAAAAAAGCTAAGGACCACACAAACATGAGGAAACAATGAACTTTTTCAGTGTGTTTTGTGTTCTTCAGTGTGCAGGCATATTTCAGGAATTGGGCTGAAATGTATTTTAACTTAAGTCTGATTCTGCAGTGGCTTTGACTTAGCAGAATAGGTTGATGGACTTTGAGTATCTAGTTTTAAAGTCTCCAAGAGACACAAAGAAAGATGTTAAAGGGGTGGTATGTTCTTGGCATAATGTCAATAGAGCACAATTAAGTGACTATATTAGTTGCAATAAAAATAATGTATATATATTAAAGATAACTTAAAATAAATTTGATTTTGTAATTTGATGCTGTGAAACTATTCTCCATCTCTTTAAAAAATTCCTGCTCTTTCCAGCACTTCACCTTCAGCATGTCATCACAACAATGTCTCCGATTATGGCATTTTCAACCATTCTTAGGAGTGTTGTGCTGAGAAGTAGCTGGTATGATGAGCTCTCCAAGGAGAAGCTTTATGGAAATAGATATGCTACGTGAGAGCCAGGGTTTAGGTCCCCCTGAATGGTTGCCAAGGGAGTTCTAAAGACTTCTCAAAACATGCATGAAAGAATCAAAGCAACACTTCAGCTAGGTTTTTGATGAGGGGATAACACTATAGCATGATGTAAAGCTCAAGAATGTTGATTCTACGTAATACCCTCATCCCCTTTAAGCCTACAGAGTAAAAATGTTGATGTCCATAAGCATAAAAAAAAAAAGAGATTTTTGAACCTACATTTTTAATCCAAAGCATGTTGGTGTTTCATATCTCCTTCTGTAATGATAATCAAATAACTGCTAAATAGCAACATTTATTTTTATGAGAACAATGGGCACTTAGTTTTGAGACCAATAAGTTGTGACTTCTCTCCACATTTATCATGAGAATAGCTATTGGTGTGGACTGATTGTGCTATAAGCTACTACGCTGTAATGCATTTTTGTTGTTGGTGTCATTTTAATGACCAATGTTAGGACTGTTTATAAAGTGCTTGTCTCTGGGAGGACGAAAATGGTTTTACTTGTTGAAGCTGTGAAATAATCAATACGCCATATTACTTTGACTATATGAGTAATAATAATGTCACAGCCAATATGCAACGAGGGAAACATAGCTGGACAGGTGCACGGGTTCTGTCCAATCCATACAGGTGATTACATTTAAAACAAGACTTATTCTCTAAATGGACTGCAAGGCAGGGCAAAAATCAATAAGCAAATATCAAATCTTGACCTCAGAAAGTAGTGATGAAGCTGCAGATGTTCCTGTTCTTTTCAGGAAGTTATGATCAATCATAGTCCTCCAACACCAAGTAATCAAAGGGGATGTTCAATAACGATGTTGAGCATTGAGATTGCAGAAAAGGGATTAGATTTTCCATTTAATAGAGAAGGAGTGTTGCTTCCTGGTATAATGTTAACAGCCATCAATGTTTCATTGCCCCACAACGAATTAGCTTTTCTTGCAGACTCTACAGCCTATAACTTAACAGATTCTATCTGCGGAAACACAGTGAGTGAATGAATTAATGCAACATCACATCCTAATTGTTTTCAGTTGTAAATGGTAATGTGGTATATATTAGAAAATAGGATTGGATGCTACATGTTACAAATCTAAGACAGAAGATAAAAGAGATTGGCATATTCCTTTATAAATTTTAGATATACTCAATCAGATTAGAATATGCTGCATATAATCAATCTCTAGCCATTGTGTTTGCATTGGAGGGAGGAAGACATCCAAAGGTGTAAAGGATGAGGTTTACATGGTCAGGTAAAGCTTACAGCATTCAGTGCATCTTGAAATCCCTTTAAAGTGCAGGGAACTCTCAGGATGATTATTTCTAGATAGTAAACATGTCTAGATTTCACATTTTGTCACATCCATGTTCCCCATCTCTTCTTCGAACTACATTCTGGTACTAACCTGCCTCTTAGTGATGGTGAAAATCTGAAAAGTCTGTCTTGCATTCAGTCTCACTTTCACTGCAGCCTCAAACAAGTTTTCTTCTATGACTGCAGTGTATTTAGTTACATAATTTTATCGTCTCTGACAAGCATTTCTGTCCTTGCTGAAGTATGGTGCTGCCATCGCCATGTTTCAGAGAGAATGGTACATTCAGAGTTTTGCTTGTAGACCAAAACATTAAAAAGAAATGATCTCCTTTCCTTGTACTTGCTTTAGCACATAAACTCTCAAAGATTCATTTTGTGGTTTGTTGTTGTAATGTGACATTTAACAAAGTTCAAAGGGTATGAATACATTTTCAAGAATAGCTACTGCTGTAACTTTGGCTTTGAACAGCCCAGAATCTTTCAAGACAGGGTTATAATTTTTCTTTGGATAACTTTGGTTGGTAATTAATCATCTAAAGACGCTGACATTACTTGTGTGAAAGAACATGTGGGATGGGATAAAATATGTATGTGTAATGGCAGCAGAAATGGACACCTGCCAAATTAAATCACACTCTGCATGCTGCCAAAATGGTTTCAAGGATACGACGAGAAATGGAACGTCGTCCAGCATAAACTGTGTCCTACTTGTCAGATGACATATCGGTGTCATAAACTCTCCATGAACTCTGCATTGAAACATGAGCCAAAGTCCCTCTGGGAACCACACAGACAGTCAGTTCCTCAGATTTGGTATGCGCTTGAACGCATTTATTCTCAGAGGGTCTTACCTGGCATGTGGGACGTCAATGCTGGACGAGACTACTTTACGTTTCTGCTCTAGGAGGGACACGGATCGGGCGTCGGGATCCCGGCTAACTCGCTTCCCGTCCACAGGCCTCTGCTCTTCCACTGCCTCTGGGCTCCAGCAGCCGCTCTCCAACTTGTGACCATCTGAAATCCCGTTACTGGAGCTCTGCTGTCAGGGGGTGAACAGAGGAATAAGTCACTCCCTGCACTGAAACAAAAACAGCTTGCTACAACTCCAAGGAAGGAATGTTGTAAACATGAGAAATGCACAGTTCAACACCATTCGAAAATAAGTCGAGCAACTTTGCAGCAGGTAAAACAATCCTAAGTATTACTTTTTAGTTACATTTTATAGTAATTCAATAATATTACACAATTATGGGGAAGCTTTAGGCAATAAAAAACGTTTTTTAAGCCAGAACCAGATGGAGACGTAGACTTTGGCTTTGTCTGAACTTGTAATCCAAATATTGACAATAATTCCATATTTACATTTCAAATGAAGGAGTACAGTATGGCTTTTGAACAATTTCTGGGATCCTGAACCTTAAATGGCTGTTCCAAAATATATTGGAGAAACTAAAAGATGTGCAGTGGTCAGTTATAAACAAAGCTCTTTTTCCTGCAGACGTTTTGGCATTTAGAAGTTTTCCTCGAAGAAAATGTCCTATGCAAAAAACTTTTTCTTTTTTAAATAATGGAAGGCAAAGTCTTACTTCAACTTATGAAAAACATTAAACATTTCATTTAGGTCACATCCAGAGGTATCCGCTTTACTTTAAGTATATCACTATTCCTACATTGCAAGATTACGGTTTTCAATAAGTCAACACAAAGGCAAAGAAGATGAAAACTGCAAGTAAGAAAACTCTTAAATACTGCACATTATTCAATATATTTTTTATGTCCTCCCACATACTGCTACAAATAATCTTATGTCAAAAAGGTCCAAGTACACAAAGAAAAACTTGGCACAATATGTATAACTAAAGCAAAAAATGTAAAGGTAAAGTCTCAAGTTTTATAAGACACATCCTTGGGTTTCCAGCAGCCTTACATGGACAGCACCGCAAAATAGGTCAAACAAAAACACAAACATTCAAGGAGACTGTAACAGAATAATAATGTTGGTAAAATACAAGTTAAATGTTTAATCTGACATGCGTTACATTTCCTTCATTTGAAACATACATATTCAGACTCCAGCAAATGCACACTAACATAACAACAATTCATGTTATTATAATGTAATCTATGTCATTTTTTAGAATGACATTGGGAAATCGATACAACTTAATGTAGTAGCAGCTTTTAAGTAAGCCATTATTTTGAAGAATATCATGGATTTTTGCTGTTCTGCTTCTAAAAGTAACAACACCAGCAGTTCAAGCTGGTTTGTAATTTGGTTAAATGCTGGAGGCATTTGACCTCTAGTCATGCAGATTAACAGATTTGCTAGTTAAAATAGTGTAAACTTAATAAGAATAGTTGTGGTTCTTCAATCCCTGTAACGGCTGTCCATGCTTAAACTCACTGGAAATATTTCCAAACAGCCCAATTGGTCTCTTATGCAACTGAGAGACAGATGCAGTTTTGAGACCATAACTTGACTCTAGATCTGGGACGGTTAACCACTGTTTCTTGTTAAGGAAGTATGTTTATTAGACATCTTTCAGGTATAGCTTTAAATTTGTAATACCACTTCAAATCATCGCAGTTTCAAAACAAAACAAAACTGAAACCGAAAACCACAAAACACAAATGATGAAGTTGGCTGAGAATAATGCCACCAAACAAGCTTCTTAAATATAACAATGACTGGCAAAAAGCTGCATGAATTAACATGTCTTTTTGCACAGTGTAGTGTTTTGTAGTAAATGTTACACCTTCTTGCTCTGCCAACATCAGCATTTCTTCACAAAAGCAGAACAAAATACACCACAACCTGTCATAAACATGCAAAATTTCAGACTTACATCGAACCTCATCTGACATTTACTTTTTTTACGTCTTCCATCACTGTCTACATCTATTTTATGTTAGCTCTGTAACCTATACAGAAAGCCCATTCTGACCTTTACATGTTGTGGTTGTGACAGTGGCAGCTTTTTTAATAAAAGTAATTAGATTGTGTCATACATTTTTACATTTGTGGGGGGATTCGATACAGCGAAACCAAGATTATTCTACAGAAGCTCATTATGTTGTCAGAATCCCCTACTGGTATACGTCTATTCCTCCTAACTGGGTGAAATTGACTCAGAAGTACCTCAGCAGGGGTCATGATATGAGCTGGGTGGATTCTCTGAACTATTAAGGAAGGAAGCGTTCATGCTTCCTCAATCTCTCCTAAAACACAAGGAACAGTGGACTGCTTCAGTTCTTTACAAAGCCTTTCTTATAGCCTTCGTAGTTGGAATCAGTTTAAATAAACATCTATCTAACACTTAATAGAAGAGAGCTGATTAGGAAAACTATAGACATGATAAAAAGAAAGTATGCCTTTCAATTCTTGGGGTAAATTAAATTTTTAAATATCTCTAAGGCTGAAAACTGGTAAATAGCAAATGTTCTCATATCACAGAAAACCTAACTAAATCCCAAATAAATCCTAATCAAAGTGGAAGGCAAACTATCATATAGCATGAATATAGTGAATATAACAGCACAGTATGGCTATTTATTGAAGTTTAAAGAATATTGTTTGTTGACCTCATTCAACAGAAATATAAAGAATGTATATGATGCTGCTTGTTGGCAACACAGAAGAAGAATGGAGTCTAACTTTACCAAAAAGGTCCTCAGAGATAGATCTGGTTGGGTCAGCTGTCATACCTACAGGACAAACAGAGGTGTTGTTTGTGAGCATAATGTCTTCCCATCCAACCAGTAGATATGCAGCATTAGCTTGACTCAAGTTTTGAAGGCGAAAAGAAACGTAATAAAAAAGATAACGTTGGATCAACATATAGAGATCAAGTGGTGTACCTTAGTAATAACATTGAAGAGTTATATTACTGTGGGAAAGCTAAATTCTCATGAGTAAAACACAGATTGACTGTGTTCAGAAAAGTGGGACTTTTATGATCCGGCTTACTACAGTTAACTTCCCAGGTAGAGTGCCGGTCTAATAGGTCTCCAAGCTATTGCTTTCAGACCACATTTCTTCTTACCTCTGGAGCCCTTACTCGCTAAAGCTGGAGTCTTTGCTATTACTAATTTCTTCTTCCAGTGATCAAGTCTGATATTCCATTCTTAATGCCTCAATCTCTGAAAAGTTTTAGCTGCATTCTTAGCTGCATTTTGCTCAGATTCTATTAGGGCTGCACAGTATTAGAAAATCTCACAGTGGTGATAATAATGGTAAAAATAATATCTACAACAGTTGTAATATGTGTCTATTTTCTTCTGTTCCTTATTTTCATCTCTGCTTCTATCACTCTGTGCGAGTATCTGTTGCCATGAGACTTTGACAAAAAGGCTAAATATTACACTAATTTGTAAAATGGAAGTTCATAACACTTGGAATACATTAGCCAACACCAAATATTACAGACCATGGTGGTCAGAATCTCATTGGAGAACAATTACATTTCTTTCACCATTTTCATTGAGTCTGATTCATTTCCAAACAAGACCAATGAAGAAAACTGAAAAAGAGACAAAAATATCAATTTGGTATGGAGTATTTGAAAAACTGACTGAAGTAAGACATTTACTCACCAGAGGAACAACAATATTACCACAGAAAAACACAATTTGTCCCATCACAAGCTGCAGATGCATCAGTAAGTAGCAAAGTTTGTAACAAAAACATGATTGTTGTTGCTTACTTTCATGGACAACTGTAAACAAAAATAAAATGCCTGAATCTCAGAATGAATTCACACACCACCATACCGCTCTAGCTCTATCTTCCTGCCTGAAGGCCTGTTGAAACAATCAGAGAAAAGGCCAAAACATAAGCAGGGTGACTCACACAGCTGTCAATGACTAGAGCTCTGAGGAGTATTTCAGGTTGGTGTGTGGTGGTGTGGTCGTGGGTGATCTGGATTGTTGCCTTAAAGATCAGCTACATGATTAGACATGAATGAGACTTTTAGGCAACAGATGATTTATCTAAAGACTAGAATCTTTCACACAAAGCCGGTTTAGGTTGGACAACTTCTTTTGCCTTAATCAATGAAACCAAAATTTGTAAACTGGCTTTTGAAAATACTTTTTCAGGCCTTTGTAAAAACAAAAACAAAACAAAAAAAATTATGAGGGACAACAATGACACAAAAGGTCAGAGCAGTGTGTGTTTGTGGACACAGAGACGTTTGTTTGTGGACTGTAGAAACACCTTTGAGCGAACAGCACACAGAGATTTAAGGATATTAAATTCAGGTAACACAGGGGATGTTTTTCCACACCGAAGATGGAAAATTTCACACCAAACTGTTAAAAATTGACTTGTTGACCAGCTTCTCTCAACACATTTCAGATCATGCCATCTGCTGTAAGCAAGCCCTGTGATCTGAGCTTTACTATGAAGGCTCTGCTGTTTGTATCAGTGCATATAGCCTGAAAACTAGCTGAAGTGCAGCTCGAGTGAGGAATTTGCTCCTACAGTCGATTTTCTGTGAAGCACATACTACTGCCCTCCTACAGTTTTTCTGGGTCCTCTTTGGAAATCCAAGCTACTGAGATGACACATTTCAAATCATGATCAAAGTAAGACAGCCCTCCTTCCTTGCTCTCATGTTTCTCCGGCCTTCCTCTACAACTCCTTTTGGACTTGATATCTTATTAAAGGTATGACTGAGTCTAGCAGCAACACGTCCAAGTCAGCAATGTATACCGTATTTTCCGGACTATAGGGCGCACCTCCCTATAAGTCGCACCCACAAAGTTTTTTTTTAAAATCTGGAAACGTACACATATAAGCCCCACCGGGTTAATAGGCCGCTGGTATCTCCGCTGCTCTCAGTTTGCCACAAGGACGCAGCAGAGGGTTGCGCATTGAATACATCTGCTATTAAGGATGCAGCCCTGCGTCTCCAACGCCGCACCACGGATTCATTCACGCCGAGCTTACGTACAGCAGCTATCAATCTGTACTGCTAGATCGATAGCCTTCAACTTAAAAGCTGCATCACATGAACTTCTTCGTGTTGTTTTCTTGATGAGGGGTTTTGAAAACATTTCTCCGTCGTGCCTGCTGCTGGAATATGCTTGTTCTAAATAAACTTTGTTCTTTGATTTCCAATTTCGACTTCCAATGATTCATTGCCTGCTAAAGAGCCCCCTGGCGGCTGAAGAAAAATCCACAAAAAAGTTGCACCGGGCTACAAGCCGCATGGTGCAAAGCATGGGGAAAAAGTAGAGGCTTCTAGTCTGAAAAATACGATACATAAATATAAAAAATATGAAAATATCTGTGCTTCAAAGAAAGTTAAAAAAGCCTCCAGAGGAACTGTAAAAAGCTGGCACTGGTGAGCATTTACTGTTTATGAAGGTTGAGCAGTCTAAAAGCAGAATATTTATTTATTATTTGTAAGAATTTACAAGGCAGTGTGATCTCTCTTAAATGAATTTGTATTTTAGACATTCTTAGCAAATATGTACTGGAGATTGCTTAAATGCTTGTATATTGCAAACAACAGCTAGTTGGACTTAAGGTGCAAGGCTGAGCACATTCAGAAAGCAGAGTAAGTTTCTCACCTTATGACTCCAGTGAGAAATTTAAAAAGATTGTACAATACTCTGTCAACAATCATTGACTCCTGCGCTGGCGGACGCTTAACTCCACAACAAGCTGGTCTTTTTTCTGAGCGTCAAGAAAAATCATTGTTGCTTGAGATACAAAACATACCTTTGCAAATAAACGAGTCAACAAGTGGTACCCAGTTCACACCCCCCTCCCCCATAAAAAGAGAGGGGGGATTCATTTGCCGGACTGGGCTTGGTGCCAAGCATCCAGATTCTTTGGGGCATGCCACCCGTTGCCAACCTGAGGGTGCCTGCTTTATTGGCTGTACAGCTGCTACTGCTCAAACGAGGCTGCAAGCTCTCAAAAACAGGACCCAATCCAAGGTTTCGAGAAGTTTGGGCTTAGTAATAACACACACCAGAGGAAAATTACAGCCGTACCACACTGTGATGCACACCATAGGCAACACAGACCCACACGTGAAGCTACACACGCTGCACAGCAGACTCCTCCTACTCCTCGCTTTATGGCTTGTTTTCGACCTCGGTAGGAATTGAGTCGTTCTGAAAGAGACTTGACCATTGTGCTGCAAGCCTCAGCTGCACTCTGCCTGCACTGGTGGCTGTAGCGCTACAATGAAACTGCAATGAAAATGAACAAAGTATGAATAAAGAAAAGAAAAAAAAAATAAGACAAATATCTGCCAATGTCTCCAGGTTACACAAAGACCTTAAAAATAAGTGGCTTTGTAAAGAGTTAAGTTGGTAAAGGATTTATAAGCATTTGCAACAGAGGACTGGAATCTGAATGCTGCTACCAATAGTCAGAAATGTGAGGAAACAAAAGTGACCACAGGTTTCCTTTTTGCTCCAAGGATAGAATGCATGTTACTTCATCTGTGACACCAAAACCTGACACAAACAATCATGATGAGGGAAAAAAAAAAAATCAAGTCTGAGTGGAAAAAAAATAGCTGTTTACTCAGACTTACTCATTCCTCAGTCCCTCCCTTACTGTAAGGACAGAATAACACAAGCTTGCCTCGTAACAGAAAACACTGAACTGGCTTCTCCTGCTCACACACTCTTTAGCTTTCAAGTTTTGCCATTAGATAACCATTTGGATATTTTAAGAGAGAATTGCAATGTCGCTGCGTGCTATATTTAAGTCATGACATCCCATTCGTAGTGATTATGTTTTCATATAGACTACATTGCTCACTGCTCAGAGCAACACACCCTATGGGAGACCCCAATCAAGTTTTCTATTGTTCATAATGCAGGTCCTCTCAGCAGGGAGATGGTTAGTGTTGTGCCCACTGAAAACAATGAAAAGAAATATGACTGTGATTATAAGTTAAGGGTAACTTCAGTGTTCTGCAGGGAATCTGTATTGAATTTTATAATCTCAGCCACAAAACTGAAAATACTTAAGAGTTCATCTACCCCACGCAGAAATTATTTTAAAAACTTGAGACCTGAAATCTGTATTTTACATAAACACAAAAAAGAATCTTTTATTATTTTTCTATTTTATTGTAGAGATGCACACATCAATAATTACCAGGCCAATCCCAATTTTCTTTAAATTCTGATGTACCAATTCAGATTATGACAGATTGGCTTTTTTCACAAAGTAAAATGTGATGTGTTGATCATTTTTGATGCATTCAGCCTAAGAGGAAAACATCAGATTTTTATATATATGATTCCTGATCAAAGTAACATTGACCAATTCTAATCTCTGACTCAAGAGCATCTTTACTTTTTTGTCATTCAACTGTTGTTGAGACCTAAAAAGGGCGCAATTCAAGCAAGAACCTGCGGTCTAACATTAGAAAAAGTCAAATTATTTACAGAGCAAATTCAGAAAACTGCGAGTTCTCCCAAAAGTGCTGAACAAAATAAGACCGTTGTGCTGGCAAGAGCTATAACGTCAGTGATTGTTCTGTGTGCTGAATGAATGAATGTGCCAAAACGACAAACAAAAATATGAATTTAAATGCTGCACGCACAAAATTGCATGCGATTATTGTTCAGTGCAAAATTGTACAACGAGTTCCTCGCGTCGGTCCAAAACGCTGCAGCTGCAGTCAGAGCGTGTTTGTTTCCTTCATATTACCCACCCTCCAGCCCACATAAACATTGCGCAGGCCCCATCAAGCCCTCTTTGTCCCATATATGTGTCATCGCCAAATGTCATGACAGCACATTATTTGATCAAATATGCAACAAAACGGACCTTTTCTACATTTTTGACTGATGCATGTTTGGTTTTAACCGACTGCATTCGCAGAGAGCGGCGTCGGTGGCTGACACCGTTCAATCCGCTCCGTGCAGGAAGCGGTTAAACGCTGCAAAACACCGCACAACAGCAATGAAGCGCAGCCCGCCGGTCGGGGCCCTTTCCGTCCTCAAACATACAGAGAGGCAGACACACACCTTCAGGCTGGACCTGAGCGGTCCTTTGGCCGCTGTGTGGTTGGATCCGGCGGCTATATCCTCCTCGGAGAACTCCTTCAGGCTTCCGTCCTGCAGGAGCACGGTGTACACGCTGCGCCGGGGTCCGGCGGCGGACGCGTCCCTGTTTTCCTGCTTGACAGCCTGGACCACTCCTGTCACGGGGGCACCGTCCCCAGTCGGGCTCGTTGCATAAACGCGGCTGCCGAGGATCGACCGCTTCACCAGGCGCCTGGTGTGCATCTCCGCCGAGTGTGTCGCCGTGTTCAGAGCGCTCCCAGCGGGAACTTTAATTCATCAAACGCCGAAGCGCGAACAAGACGTCGGGAATGGCACAAGACCGCGGCGGGCAGACTACGCGCTCCAACAACCTCGACGGAAATGTTGGAAAGCGACAACATACTCGGTGGGGGAGGCAAAGACTTCCGAGCTGCGTCCCGAGTGCAGGGGAGTCGAGCCGCAGAACTTTGAATTAGCAACAGACGGCATAAACACGAACCGTTCGCTGCCGAACAGCCTCCACATCTAACCGGCTACCAGCCTTCCTCCCTCCGAGCGACCTGTTTGTTTTCCCCACTGCTCCCAGCGAGCTGCCAGGGGGGCGGCGGGAAAACGCGGAGCGATCACAACCTTCTGAGGCCGTGACAACGTTCGTTCACGATTAAACAAAATGGCGACACAATCGAGTCAAAAGGTCCCGCACAAAGGCAGGCAACTCGTAATACGTCGAGTTATTTTATTCTACCCCGCAAAACACACCGCCGACCTGCTTCAAGTGTGGAATATGATAAAGACAGTACCGTTTGGTGACTCTGGCCCCGACTGTGCTCTGAATCCAGTCCGTTCTTTGCTCCGACCGAGCGGGGCCTTTACCGGCGGATCGCTGCCTGTAAACATGTGCGGTCCGGCAGCCAAGACGGGCTGCAATTGGACGATGCAGCACACGCCTCCACAAGCCCCAACCGCTCCCCCTTTTCCTGCAAAGGAGGGTAATGCAACTCTTGAAGGGTGCTCCGTTCAAAACAATGACGCAAGGATGGAGAGGAAACGAGATGGGAGGGTGGATGGAAGATGGAAAGGGGGAAAAAGGGGATATTTAGGCTATAAGAAAAAAAAAAAAAAAAAATCTTAGACCAGACAGACAAGCTTTATTCCTTAACCTAGTTACAGATGGATGTGACCTACTTTTAAATTACCTTGGGAGTCGTAAATTACTGTGATCTGGTTGAAATATAAAATTGAGTGCATGAGAATGTATTAGTGAGTCAACCAGTGGTGGTTCTGGCACGATTTGATACCCCCCACCCTGCTCAAACTCCGCCACCAACAACCCATTTCTTGTCACAGAGAAAACTTTACACTAAAATTCAGAAAGTTTGTAGACAGAAAAAAAACTTGCAACCAGACAAGAATGATTCAAACACTCACCACTCTAAAAACTGAAACGCTTTCTTTTCTTTTCTTTTCCATTTTCTGCTTTTGGTGCCCCAAATCACTAACTGATAGAGAGTGAAAAGATATACCTTATTAGCATGCACTGCTAATAACATTTAGCAATGTCGCTGCTTGTCCATTACTAAATCCCACAAGTTGTCATATTTGGAACTGTAAAAATAAAATAAATAAAAAAATCAAGGGTATGATGTCATGTCATCTTTTGCTTCACAATAACTCTACCAGCATTTATTCCTGGTGAACTGGCACCATTTTTGGTTTGTTTCTGACGTGCTCAAATAAAACCACTGTCTTAAATGATTCACTGCATGTACATGTTGTTTTCCTTCAACCAAGGCAATGGCCTTGGACTAAAAAGAGTCTGGATTATGTATTTTAGAGGTATATTACGGCATTTTACAGCACAATCAAGTAAGTATGTTATTCTCAGTTTATATATGTGTTGTATATCTCAAACATAACTTAAAATAACTTTGACTTTGCAATTTTATGCCTTGACAGCAAGTGCTGGGATACCAATGTGTTCACTTCCAACCACTCAACTCCCAGAAGCCGGACGAGGTGTTGCGCTGTAAAGTATGGCACTCTCTCCATGACCATTTTGAGAAGTTGTAATAATTGTTGAACTTCAGAGCAAAATATATACATGTGCTAAAATGACCCAGTGAGCCCAGATGTCAAGCCAATTAACAATTCTTGGAAAGAATGAGCTTGAGCTAACTTGGAAAGAAAATTGGCCAAAGATGTTTGTTTCCAGACTTGCACATGTAATTGCATCGGAAGACGGTTCTATGAAGTGTTGACTCAAGTGCACATATATGCATGCCACACTTTTCAGATTTTTTCAGAAAATTGTCAACTATGCATAATTTTTCCACTTTACAATTGCATCCTACTTTGTGTTGGTCAATCCCACATAATCATTTTAAAATGCATGAAAACTTGTGGTGTGCAAGGATGCTAGGCACTGGACTAGACGTTACAAATTTTTCATTTGGAAAACCTTGAATGCTTTTCTAAAAGTGTACTTCAACATCAGTTCATCTACAGTACATTTATGTTATCGTCAAATCCAAAATGTCTTTTTTTTAAAAAAAAAAAAATCATACATAGTCTAAAGCTCATTGCGAGTGCAATGAGTCAGAATAAAAAAACAAATAACAAATTTCATAATATTCATAGTTTAATAGAAGAATTCATGTGATAAAATATTTACTTGTAAATATTGGAAACTTGATGTGGCACAGCAGCAGATGCGACAGTAACTGCCAAAACGGGCTTTGCCCTTTGATCAAAGGCGGGTGTCACTACAGAGTTGTCTGCTGCTTATTCAGGAGGAACACATGGCCTCATTAGGGGAGGACTAGAGCGAAAGAAAAGACATCAGAGGGAGGGGTGCACTTCTGTAAACCTCTACTAGACCCGCCCTCCCTGCAGGGGAAAATCTGTGTTTATATGACCAGGATAGGAGAAGGAGCAGAAGTGAGTTTAGGTCTACTAATATATGTTATCCTGATTAGATTTGGCACTAAAACGTCTCCATTTGGCATTTCCTTAGAGGTCCTTCATAGCATTCTGAGAACATTAAATCTGATTACTTGATATGCAGCTACATTACTGCATAGGGGAGCAATACCCTCAAATATTTGCTCTTCTTACACAGGAGGATGTAAATAACACTCACCATTTCGTTCTTGTTGAAATGTGTACTTCCTTACTGGTCTATCTGTAGAGCACTAGGGGTCAAATGCATGGACTCATTCAAAGATCGAACATTAGGAGAAGAATATTTAAAATGTGCATCATTTAAGAACCGATTACCTGTCAGAACAGGTCGACTGTGTGTTCTTAAACCACAAACAAGCTCCACCATGAAACAAACTAGATGAAGATACTGTAACACTTTAATATTTGGATATGGGTGGAAATAGCTGACAGTAATTTTCTGCAAGGGGAGTATACTATGGCAAAGAGGGATAAAAAAAATACAGCAAAATTACAACCAAGTAAACATACTTAAATAGTTTTTGTTTTTTTTCAAATTTAAGTACCAAAATCATCTTTCAATGCTTGTACCAAAATAATTGTACCACTTCACTCACATCTGATTAGTTGCCACTTTGTTACAATCAACTAAAAAAAACAAAACAAAAAAAAAACAAACAAGGTGGACATTCATAATTGCTCTTAAAAAAAAATCTTGACATTTCACAAATAGGTACAAGATTACATCGCATTTCCTGTGAATAGCAGTTGGTTAAAATAGTGCTTTTACTATATACACACACATTACCTGGCATCTAGTCAGTACAAGCTGTTAAGTAGATGGAGCTAAAATACATTATGTGCTCAAAGTTTACACATACAAATCTTCTGAATTCATTGGCACCCATATTAAAGATGTGTGAAAAGACTTAAAAATAAATGCATCTTGTAATGGAGTAGCATAATCACGCGCAAAAAAATAAAAAAATAAAAATCTGCCTTTAATTTGAAAACATCTGATCAGTTAAGAAAAAAAAACCCATTTAAGTAGTAATTATTTGGTTTACCAAAAATATTGTAAAATGATTTGCAAGTAGTGAAACTCATTCATTTTTAATGAATATTTTACAAAAGATAATCACAGTATTTGGAGACTTACTTCAACCTATGCTATTAAAACAGCAATGTAAAATAACACAAAAAATATTAATAGAGGGAAATCCAATTTTCCCTGTGATATAACTGGCGTGAGACAGCAATGAATTTCACTGAGGCTCTCTAATTTGAGAAAGACAAGAGAACATACAGTTCAAGTAAGCCAGATGTCTGTTGATATTTAGAAGACAGGAAAACAAAATAGCAATCCACCTAAAGATTGCCGTAGAAACAGTCAGATCAATTTTATATTGTAAAATCAAAGCTGAATAAGCCCCATGTTTACACAGGGAGTGTTACTTCCTACATTAAAAAAAAAATAAACAAAATTCTACAATGTTCAAAACACATTTGTAGATATTTTTATGTAGTTTTTACAACATTTTGGATATCAGAGTAAAAAACATCTCACTAGTTTGATTTCATTAGCAGTGTGATCCACAGATCCTAAAACTCACAATGCTGAATTTGGCTTTTGATTCAGAGATGTAGTAAAGGACAATTTCACAGGTTTTTCTGACAAATTAGATCACCAATCGTTTAAAATCTATAACTGCTTGTAAACCAAGAGTGCATTACATTAAGCTAAATGTAGATTCTGGAAAGCAGCTGCTGATCTTTGATACCTTATGCAATATGTAAAAATTTCAATCAGCTGGCCCTGTGGTCCTGGGGCATCAAAAACCACAAAAATGTGAAATTATTGATCAAAAGTCTCTATTAAGGTGAAACTGCTTTTTTTTGTAACTTTTTGGACGAACATTTAAATGAGGGTTCTGTCACCGATATACAAATACGAACGATAAAAAATACAACTGAAGCCTAAATTTCTATGTGGCAAATCAAAGATAAATGTATACAAGACTAATTTTTCAGACATACTGAACAAATCTGGAAACTTATTTTCCAGATAAGTTTCCAGATTTTTCCTTCTTATCCAAGTCAAATTATATATATCTACACTTTTCAATACTGTGAAGAAAGCGTTTATCTTGTCACATACATTGTAAGTAAGATGGTAAGAAGTATATCCAAAGCACATTTTGTGAAAATTTCAAAATTTTTAAGGCTTTGTGCAGGGCTTTATTAGAGGTGCTAATAAATGTTGAAGGTGCTTTAAAAACTGAACTGTGGTGATAATTTCTGTAGTACCATTAAAATAATTCAAGTGCTTTGAAGCAAGATGAAGACTGTCCCTTGTACCAAAAAGACAAAAAAACTGTTAAAGAACACAATTAGGCAAGTGTGTTTTGCCATTTAAATACATAAGTACTTCAAAGTTTGTGAAAGCTGACATCTAAACAATAAAATGAAAGGAACGCGTACCGAAGTGGCATCAAACCCTCTGTTAACTTTCATTTAGTATCTCAATGAAAATGCAAGAAAGTTCTATAAAATCCTCTCACAGACACAGTCAGAAACATTTCACAATTACACAATAATAAACATTTTCAAATAAATACAATATGATTTGTACAAAACCTGTTGCTGTGGACCCTAAAGTTTATAGAAAGGTCAAAATGTACTATGAAACTAAAGCTCAAATAAACAATTTTTTTTTCCTTCGCAGTGACTGTTTCCAACCTTTCAAATGTCAAGCCCACTGAAGAAGGTAGAAGTCTCAGTTTCATCAATTGACTTTTTCCGCTAGAAACCCTTTCACGGGAACATCTAGTGAGAATGCACGGTGGAGGTGCCGCAAACTTGACAGAAGAAGGCCTAGAAACATGCCGTTTGATGCTTCAGTAAAACATGAGTTATCTAGAAGCTCGAAAAACTAGCTGGTGCAAAGAAGCCATACAAATAATCTAACCTTCACATAATACAGTTGGTGAATGACTTTTACGCAAGTTATATGGCACTAGATCAATATCTTTTTTTTCTCTGTTGACCAGAATATGTTGCGATTATTTTTAACAACCCAGAGTTTTTAAGGCCTACCAGTACCGATGTCTCACTCAGGTTGATTAACAACGTTTAGACATGATAAGCCGTACCTAAGCTGTAAAGAAGATGTACACTCGATAAGGAAACTATGAGTAGCAGTTTGCATCAAAGACATCCTGAACCGCTGCTTCAAAGTGCTACTGTAAGATGCGACGCCGAGGCAGTCGACTCAAAGACGGGACATTTCCCGACTGAAACCCAGCTCTCCCACGCTTTCGTAGTCGGGCTCTGGCTTGCCGTTCCGGGCTCCATGATCATCATCAGAGGTACTAGTCTTTGGGATGCGGATCGATTCATAGCCGGGATCTGAGCTGTCCAGTGGGGGATCTTCGCCCGCCTGGGGCTCGTCAGGTGTAGAGTAGATGTCATGAACCGTGGCGTAGAGGTCGCTGGAGGACGAGTTCGGGACGATACCTTTGATCTCTGCGATGCTGCTGTAGTCGTGCTCTTTGTCGTCCTCGCTAAAAGCCTGGTTGCAGTTTGTCTTATTAACAGTGGAGTACAGCGGTGACTGAAACAAGGAAAAAAGAAAAGGAACATTAAAGACATGACAATATGATACTTGATATAGGGTTCAAGAACCTGAGACAATGTCAAGTAAAACAGCAAATGGTACACTTTTGAATGTACTCACCATCTCCACCCAACTGGCACACACCTCGCAAAGAATCAAAAACATTTGACTAGTTCACATACAGTTGTTTTTAAGGTAATCTAATACTATGGTAGTCCTAAGTGAGAAATCTCCAATTTTGTTTCTCTAGAAATAAAAAAAAGGGTTTAATGAATCAGAAACTGTGTTTTAAAACAAGGATCCCAACCTACCTGGGGTAAATTGATGTGGTACTGGAGAACTCTTTGAGACTTTGATCAATCTAAGTATTTCAGATTTTGCACTAGAGACGATCAAATGCTGTTCAGACTGATTTAATCACTAACACTTCAGATGTTGGTGGATTACTATTCAAATATTTAGAGAGCGCTGCTGTCTTGGGTCAGGAAATATGCAGGTTTGGGAATAAGCGAGTTGCTCACACTTACTTCATTGTCTGATTGTGGGTGGTGTTCAAATTCCAGTGGAGGAGACAGGGAATTTAACTGTGGAGAAATACAAAGAAATGGATTCAGACGTGGGAGCAAAGGCATGAAAGGAAGAGCCACCCCAAAGAGTCATTTAGTAACATTTTAAGGGCTGTGCTCACTTCTGATAAGAAGGTGTTGGCCATTGCCCCTCCTTGCCATTTTGTACTTTGGTCGCTTCAATCTTTTGGAACAAAAATGTTTTCATAATAGACAGTTGTAAAGCTAAAACTTTTGAAACTGACTTTTGTTCAGACAAAAAAGTTTTCAGACTACTCTTCTGGAACATAAAAGTTTTGCGTCTAACTTCTGTGGGGGTAAAAGAATGTTTTTGGTACAGATTCTTTTCAAAAGTTTTGCATTTGATCAGTAGTAATCTCACACTGGGTGATTCATACAGACTATGAGTCAATTTGTACACACATGAATGTTTTTGTGCTTCTTTGATTTAAGTAATCAATAATCTGCTAACAGTATACTGCAGGAAAGAGTGGTTATGGTGCTACAGTATATATAAACTGATCCAAAGGAATCTTATTATTATTTTCTTCTTTAATTGAGCCAAATGCTTAACACACGGTTATGAAAAGATTTATTTACAGGTACAAAATGAAAGTAGGTAAGGCTTTAATGTCAATGTCGACACAAAATAAGGGCATGACCTGCTGAAAGGGAGAATTGATCCACAGCCGCCTTAGAAAGGATTAAAAGTAGCCGACTGCAACACAAAAAGCCAACTAAGACATTTCCAGAAACTTTGAAGGAACACAATTAAGGAAGAGTTGCACTTCTTATTGAGCTGTATTAATAAAATATGCTATCAAGATATCGACCACTTCTAAAAAGAATACATACTCTGGTGGGGAAAAAAAAGTAAAATCTGTATGAATGCCTTGGAACGTTCTGGAGCCGATCGATGGTGAAATTCTAAACTGACCCCTCTGGTCAGAGTCGAAAACATGTTCTGCATCTTCTGCGATACATTTCAAACTAATGTTGTATATAACCACCCATTCATTAAAAAATTATTGAGTTAAAGTCAATAGGGAGTGACAGGGAGAGGGATGCTTTTTCTGCACGCCCTCTGTCCATTTCGTCTTATGATCGATGAGGTAGCCATTAATCAACAAAACCCATCAGACAAAGCACTTCAAGAGAACGAACAAGGATCTCGATACACCCACCGGCATTCCCTAAGTAGCTTACATCATGTGGAAACAAAAACAAAAACAGAGCTTTTGTGTGGACACTTAAATTAGGTCCTAGGTTGGAGGTCCCAAGGTTAAAGCTGATGGATGCTGAGGTGCAGCCCTTTGTTTTAGTTATGTCCACCTCTTTGTTCGGACCACACTCCAACATACAGGATGCAACCTGCACACAGAGTTCATCCATCAAACTGTCCAACCCAGCTGTATGTCTTAGTGTCTTCACGTGTGTTTCTTCTCCGGAGCGTGAAAATCAATATGACTACTTTATGGATACCACGCATTTGGAGACATGATTACTTTTATAGATCCAACCTGAGCTCAACAACCCAGCAGACGCCTTTGTCATTTCACTTTAATTAGCCAGCCAATTAGGCAGAATGCCCCCTGGGGCAATATATTTGTAGAAAATCAAGGATGCAGTTGACTCTTGGCCCAGTCAGTACAGCCTTGAAGTGTGTCCCAGAGTGAAATAGTCCTCAAAACTTTATGCTAATTAAAGTGTACATTTAATCTTGAAATAAAATCTGGTTTGTATACAGAAAACAAATGTATATATACATGCATATGAAGTAACTATAAAAGCACATATAGAAGTTTGTCTTCCGTCAGCTAAAATGAGACTAACGCCTAACCGATAAATATTTTGACGTCCAACAATAAAATGTGGCGTCCTTGTGTGTGTTGAAGTGAGAGCAGATTAGGCGCATGCATTGATGTTCCATGCATGTAGGAAATTTAAAAACATACAGGGCGTGCGGGAAAGGCTTTGCGGTAAGCTGATTACAACCACCTCATGTGATGGACGGCCCAGGTGTCAGCATGTCAGTCATGAGCGATGTATTTGTTGACAGACCCATAGTTTGAGCGCATTAGGCTGAGCGTGTATGTGGTCACTCAGGAGGAAAGACCTAAGAAATCTAAGGTAATACAGAAAGGATAAATTACATCTCGCAACAAATACGTTTTCTATGTTAGAATGACTCCGTTTCGCGACAGGTCTACAGTAGCGCTGAATGATGAATAGATCACTGTTTTCCTGGACTACATCCCAAATGTATAACCTGGCAGCCCACCAGCGGGGTCAAATTCATTTCCTGCCTCTCACATTACATGCCCACAGGCACCAAGCCACTGGGCACAACAGCAGTGTGTCATACACACTGCTGTTGTGTATGACAGTTCAATAAATGCTCACCTTTGCAGCTTTACAGAAACCGAAGCTGCTTGCGAGTGTTTTTTTCTGTTTGCGACCATCCAGCAAATCCATTAGTGTGTGCAGTAAACAGTAAATATATATGGTATAGTGCATGCTGCAGTTACTGCCATGTCTAGAAGAGATGCATAAAAAAGTTAAATTCATCTTTTTACTGTAGTAGCACACATTTCTTGAAGAGTTAAGAATAAAAAATCTACTTTGTTTATTTACATTCATCTACTAGAGAAAAACAAAAGAATCTCATGTTATGAAATCTTAAAAAAGGAAGAAAATTACTTGTACAATAAGTGAGACTTCTTAGTCATTTGTCTTCAGACAGTCTCTCTACATCATCCAGAATCTTGTCCTTTGCCCTCTTCTGATTGGCCATATTTTTTAAATCTGTATTTGAACGAATTACCCAATAAATACACATTTCAGTTCAGTAGTAGATTCATGTATTCAATTCCAAGGGCCCACAGCATCACAGATCATCCGCTGTACTTAACAGTTGCAATGAGGTGATATGCAGAGGGGAAAAAAATCATCTTTTGTTTGGCACCATCTGGATTGCAGATCAGAGCAGAATTTTTCCATGAAGCGTCTCAAACTGCTGGCTGGCAAATCACCTGCATCTATCTGCTGTTCCGTAGATGTTGCTGCATCTGTTAAAACTATTGTACTGACTGATGGCAAACTCTACTGCTATTTACTATTTATTTATGCTATTTATTTGCTATTTACTTGCCATTTTCTTACTAATGAGGACTGACTTTAATATGTCCTTTCATCTTTCCAATTTTGAAGAGAAATCAAGAAGTCCTGGCTTATTAAATGTTTCTAATCACTCTTATCAACTAAAAAAAAAACTGACATATGTATTTAAATATTGTTTTAGTAATATTGATTTTAATTGTTGGGAAAGTAAATAAATGTAGAACAGATAATTTAGTAAAAAATAATTATTTCTGACAGCACTGAATAAATGAACACAAATTAAAGGTTAGATTTTAAATAAATTCAGAGCAAGATTACACTGCTGAATTAAAAACATAAATTTATTGAAGGACTTTTTGCTCATCTCTATCTGGAATGCTGATAAATGAGGTTGGCAGTGTAACACAACCTGTCTCTGTTCAACAAATCAGCCACCTTATTGGAGGGCTTTTCTTAAGATATTTACATAAAGACTTTGCAGTGTTTCTACAGTTTGTGTGTCAGAATGTGTGTGTAAGAGGACCCAGACAGATAAGGAGTTTCTATGCCCCAGATCATCCATCATGAAGTCTGGGTAACTGACAGCAACGGGGTCCGAGGAGCCGGTCACCAACACTCACAAAAACACAAGAATACCCAGCTCTGACAAGACAAATGACAGTCATACATGGGTGTAAACCACAGGGAGCGGTAAACATTCACTGTTAACCTTACATTGGCCCGTAGCGTCTATGCAGCAGAATATATGTAAACACACATGCTGTGCTATCTGCGTGTGAGATATTAGGGGGATGGGAGAAGCAAAACACATGTGGCTGCAGCCATTTGTTAGCGGTTGGATGAAAGATAATATTTTTAGCTACGTGTGTGTATGCGTGTACACGCTGTTGCCAGTATTTAGAAGAATGGAAATATACAGAAGCTTGCTAGATCAGGGTTTATCACTGGTAAAGGAGAGGGATGATTTCCTGCCGTCTAATGATTAACACATTGACTTCCACACAATAATAAACAGACAAACAAGTTGGAAAAAATATACATGAAGCTTATATATAGCATATAAAAAGCTTAAGATGATGCAGAGAGATGCTACCATTAAGTGGTCTTTGAGCTCTAACCTACTAACAGACTTAATAAATTTGATGTATTTTTTCTAAGGACTTTAAAATATAAGAGTCAGTTTGCATTCTTTCCACTGCTGCATGTAGAATACATTTTAAAATGAATTTAATAAAGAACAAAAAAGTATGTCAAATGCTGAAACATCAAAGAATAATATTTTTTTTCCACTCTGACAATAGCGCCCATTAGATTGAGAAAACAATAACAAAACAAAGTTGCAAACAAGTCACCAGCAACAAACTACTAAGACGGATAAACACAAATGAAAATCTTGGCAAATACATCACAAAAAAAGCTTACACAAATGGTTATAAAATGGTTTTTTGAACCACACTGGGCAATATCTTTGAGAAAAACTGTGCTGCTACTGACAATAGAGAGGCCACATAGGCAGCTGGGGGCAACAGAGGGGGAGCGATGACACATTTTAGATCTTCAGAGGAGGAATTAAATTAGATGACAGACTGCCATATCACTGATTACCGTACTGTGATGTTTCCCACCTCTCAGCAGGAATCGAGGTAATAGGGGGTGGGGGGAAGGGGACGAACCTACAAACTAGGTCTAACAAACAAGCTGCAAAATATCACTGCATCAAACTAACTGTATATGCAATATTGACTCTCTACGTAGGTTTAATGTGAACCTCAAACATGCTGTAATAAATTTTTAACATGTTACAGAAGACTGTATTTCTGTTTCTTTCCACAACTTCAGAACATGGATGGATAGCAGAACAGCATCATTATTTTCAGCTGCTTCAACATTTACTATTAAAAAAATAAAATAAAATAAATAAATAACTAAATAAATATGAAGATTAAATTCAAGGTAAAAGTCTCGAAATTGAGGGAGCACCGGGAGCATAAATCAAATGTTTTATAATTTCTATGGAGAATAACATTTAGATTGCATGGACTACACGCTTATCAAAATAAACTAGATGTATAATGTAAGTGTACACATGATTTTTTCACCCCCAAAACAATGCAAGGTGGGTCTCTATTGTTTTTATAAGGCAAACCTTCAACAGATACCACCCTGTCTTTTTTATGAAACTTATCCCAAGTTCATTCAGTTCATGGTGGCATAGCAATGGAGATTATCACTTTTGGTATTGATCTAGATGCAGGTTATGTTTCATTTCCATCAGAACTCATTGTTTTGATGCCTTCTTGACAAAGTATTGTGTTTTTGTTTTTTTTTTCAAAGATTAGTTTCACAGCTAAAGCAGTAACAGATAAATGTAGCTTTTCTTTACAATCTGGTGAACCACATCATTCGGTTAAACAGGGGGAAGGGAAAGAAAGGTGAATAAAGATGAAAGCAAACACATATAACTTCAGGGGAGAGTTTTTAAATGAGAAAAGTTGCCTCATCAAGCAGTTTTTCTGTGATGAGCTTGTTAATGTGATGTGATGTTGGCATGCCAAAGGCAGCTTCCTGAGAGCAGCTCTACTTTGCTCAGCTCCTGACACTACAGCGATGTTTATCAGTTTTCACCTCTTCAATCATTCCCATCTCTTCACCGTCACATCTCCCTCTCTCATACCTCCTCTTCTTTACTGCCATTTTTTCCTTAACATCCCACCATCTTCGCTACTTTTCACTCGTTGCTAGAGGACTTCATCTGTATGCTGTTGCGTTTTCCTTCTTCACGTTTCTCGCTTTCTATCCTACCATCTCTCACCCCGAGCCCTCGACTCTTTCTCCTTAATGCCTTCCAATCCTTTCAGTGCCTTTCTGAGTAAATCTCGCCATCACCATCTCTATTTCATCTATCTTCTTCTGCTTTTCTAACTCCAGCTGCTGATTTTAGTCTTCTCTTTGACGTCATCAAAGTTCTTTGTTTCACTCTTTGTGGCACTGAATATATAAGCTCACTGATGGTCATACTGAAGGATACCGTTCTCTAAATAGTTGGAGTAATTTTTTTTAAACTAAATGTGCAAAGGTTTTCACATCCCTTGATTTATTTTTCATATTTTCTTAACAACCACCAACTAAACTTCAATAAATGCCAAGTGCTGCATAACTATACTGTCAAAAGAAATTTACATATGGGTTGCAAACACAGAATCTGAAAAAATCTGCATGCATTTGTGTTCAGGCCCCTTTCTATGATAAATAAAATCTACCCCAAACAATTGCTGTCAGAAGTCACACAAGTCTAGAGATCACCTTTAAAGACTCCAAAACATTTGAGATTTATGTGTTGGTTTATCCACCAGAAGGATTGCCATCTTAAAATTCAGTCTGAGATTCAGTGGTTTGGATGAAATTATGGCGCAGTCTAAGATTAGACATAACTTCAACCATGAGTCTGTGGCTAGACTTGAAAAAGATTGGTTACTGAAATTCTGACTGAACTTCAGATAGTCTGTGAAAAATGGGCTAAATGAACCAAAAGGTGTTTAAAAAGCACAGAGGGGACTAAATACAAATGCACGCCACAATTTTTCAGATTGATGTTTCCAAAAGAAACAAAAAAAACAATGAACCCCACAAAATTATAAGCTTCATGTGTCGTTCCATCACACAAAATACTGAAAAAATACATTGGAGCTTGTAATGCTTTCTAATTTGACATAATATTTCAGGTGGCATTGATACTTTTGTAAAGCCCTGCTTGTAAAAGTGACATATTTCAGTTTTAACATTTGAAATGTAAAATCATCTGTTGGTGATTTTACCAACAGATTTCTCACCTCTCCATTGCCCAGCCCAGACCCTTCCACACCATTCATCACCGCTGGCTGGTTGTCGTTTTCGTCAAGAACCTTCTTCGGTACTGGCGGCGGCGGTGGCTCCTCCTCTGGCTCCTCCTCAGGTTTGCGTGAGCGAATGGTGGTGTTATCGGAGCGCCTTTTGGCCTCCATGTCAGCACTGTGTCGGCTCTTCTTTCGCAGGTCAACAGAGGCATACTCGACCCCTTCACTCAGCGGCACCCGCTCTGGGGTGCAGGGGCTGGGGTGGCCGTTGACGAGGGCGGGACGTTGAGGTGGAGGTTCATCGGGGCTCGACCGGACGGTACCGTTGGCAAGGCAAGGCTGTACTGAGGTGTCTTTGATCTCCTTGACAGTCTCGTAGAGCGAGTCCTCAACGCTGACGTCGCGGGATGCCACCTCCATCTCCTTCACCACCTGGATACCACAGAGGCAGACTTGTCACTTTGCTGTGAGTTACAAAGCAACACACGTTCTTCTGAGTTTCTCATTGTAACATCATTTAATTCACCAGTACCAGAAGAACATTCAGCATCAGACATAACAGAGACACAACGTAAGGTGACTTTAAATGCCGACCTCATAAGTGCTGTCTCCTGAGGCTGGGGGTCTGTCCTCCATGGGGGCACTGCCAGGAGGGAGGCTGGGAAGCTCTCGGTCCTGAGGACACTTAGAGGACCTGAGCTCTGATTGGCTGGAGAGCAGCTCCTCAGACAACTGAGGGCTGGTGTCTTGTGTGTCTGAGAGGACTGTCGAAGGAAGAGACAGAGGCTACATTTTTATTCTGTTGCATGTCAAATTTATTTCCATTTTCGGTCACATTACAACATACTTCAATCTACAGCAATCAGGTGTAACATTATGATCCTTAAAGTGTGTGGGCCCCCTTTTACTGACAAAACAGGACCCCCCACTGAACCACCAAAAGGTGAGCTATTCTGTTAAGATTTTAGCAGTCAATCCTTAAACAGGGGTGTGAAACTTATTTCCATTTTGGCCTCATAAACAGCTATGGTGGGCCGGATTTAACCCTGCTGGCATTGAGTTTGTCACATGTGCTTTAAGTACTGTAAGCGACTAATAACAATGTATCTCTGCTTTGTTCATTCCCCCACACTCTGAGCAGCTTCACTATCCCTGCTGGAGGAAAGCATTCTCACAGCAAGATGCATGTTTTAAAACCCTAAATTTTAGTCTAATCTGACCAAAGCACTTTTCACACATTTACTGTTGCCAACATGGCTTGTGGAAAATTCCAGCGGGAGATCATGTTGGCTTTCTTTCTATAATTCAACAAGCTTTGCTATTCCTCCAAAACTGCCAGATTTGTGTAGTGCACAACAACAGATTATCCTACCTGAGCTGTGGATCTCTGCAGCTCTGGCAGAGCTGCAGATTAATGCTCTCTTTGCCTAGTCACCAGTGATGTGCATTACTATTTTCTTTTGTAATAGAATTTTATTTCCTCTATGAGTCTTGGGGAGTGACCACCGTTTCTGTGCGACATTTATCAGGAGGGACAGAAATGTAAACAATGGAGGGAGGAGATATGTATTTTGTTGCTGGAAAAACAGGAACTATTTGAGTTTTGCTTGCCAAGTCTTTTTCAAGGAGTAATCAATAATCCGATTAAAGGTACTTTTTCAAAGTAACTATGCCATCACTGTTTGTCACTCAGTTAAGGTCAATGGTAATGTCTGGGTATGAAGTTTTGCCATATTAAAGAATTTCTAAAGGTTCTTTGAAGTGAAACAAAACACTTTTTAGATGTTTAATTGTACAGAAATGTCTAAGCATAGATCATTTTCCTTCTACCTGTAAGCTGTGATCTACTCTTTCTTAAATTTATTATGTACTTTGTTGTGTGTTGATTTAATGTGAGAAAATAGGAAAAGATTAAAGGGGTATAAATACTTTTACAAGGTTCCATAGATGTACCACTAAGTAACAGCATCCAGAAGTTGAAGCTAACATGATGGCTAACAGCTCTGAGGCTGTGTGTGTCTGCTTACTTGTACCGCTGGTTAGAGGACCATTGTGAGAACTGCTGACTGCTGCGTCAGTCACTGGACTGTCTGCTGATTGGCTGACCATCTCCTTCTCCGACACCTGCACAACAAAGGATGAGATGTTTGTCACTGCAGAGAGAGCTCACCTCGCTGCTGAGCAAAAATCAATCTGGGCTCGTCCTCACCCTGAAAAAAATGGTTGACTTTCACACATCTGCGCAATGCAGAATAAAGAGAAGCAGATTTCTATAAAGATGCTCCAGCTTTCTGAATTTTTCTCTCATATTTGCAGCACTAATTCATTTTTTCATGCTTCCCTGCATCTTTATCTCCGCTTCTCTGAGCTATTCTGGTCACACTACTTTAAGTTCATTATCTAAACATTATTCATGCCTAATTAAGCATTCGTTTTTCTTGATTACCAAGAAAAGACTTCTATAGATAGTTAACATTTTCTGTTTGCATAAAAAACAAAGGAAAATTCAAACTTAATCAGGCGTGTTGCATGTAGGGGACTTGCATTATAACAAATCATCAGCATCTGGCATGTTTTAAAATAAACATGACAAAAAAAATCTCAGATGGACGCATTTTCTTTTATGTTTTTCTTTGATCGAAGATCGACTGTGTTAAGACAGCAACACTATGTCAAGAAGATTAGAAAAGTTCATCCAAGAAGGGTAAGCCACACAAAAATCTGTTGCCCTGCTTTACCAAACTTCCTTCCACAAAAACCTCAGTGACACTGAGCAATATCTCTGAAACTAGCAAGTTGTCAGTGTTGCACAAGGACGCTCCGGCAGCTGACATCCTGTTCTTGCACCTAAATATGAGCACCTTCCAGCAAGCATGTAAAAATCAACATCTCTATTTAGCCCTCATGAAAAGTTTGCCTCCACCATTTCCAACTCCAAATAACAATTGCAGATAAGTACACCATTCATCACAGGATGTGGCATGCAGCTTTTAAAACAGAGATGAGATTTGTTAACATGCAGTTTGCTCAAACTCTCTTGTTTCTGTAGATACTCTGTTAAAGAGTTCGGAAAATGTGAAAACATCACCAAAAGGTGTCAATCTTGATGGTTCTTTGTTTTCATTCTGTGTGTGTGTGTGTGAAAGGAGGAGGGTGTAAAAGAAGCTCTACATCCCCATCTAGTGGACATAGACTCTAACAGCTGCCGGTTTCAATGATGTAATGTTTTAACTGTTTTATAACCCCAATATTTTTCATGTGGTCTTGCCATTGTTTGTCCTCTTAAGACAAAAATACGACATTTTTTTAAACAATCATGTTTTCTGTTATATCGCTAATAAATGTCGTCTACAGTATTAGGTAAAAAATGTCGTCATGTAAGGTTTTATTGGACCTCATCGTAATGGTCTGTTTCATTTCTTGCGTCTAATAGAACCTACTGCAGACTAAATGAAAGAGAAATTGTAACAGCGAAGTAACAGAGAACCTACAAATATATTACGAGTAAGAGGCATAAGAGGGATTCAATGCAGAGAGATTGCAGGTGACAGAGGAAAAGCACGTCATGCTCACAGACAAAGACCCCCATTTGCCCTGCTAGGCTTTGACATGGTCCGTCATACAAATGGGCACCTCTTGTAACAATCTGGAAAGCTGGTAAATTATGTTTGTGCCAAAGGTTGGGGGGTAAAGTCATCAATCAAATTCAAAAAGCACTCTGCTGGATGTTCTCACAGAGGACTGCATGCGACAGACTGATGCCGACGATAAAACCACTGAATGAGAGACAATAAGAGAGCGAGAGGATGTAGTTCAGGCTGTGAAAACTGGAGATTTGTCAGGTCTAATAGTGTTTTGATTACTGGGGTATGACTACTCATGTATTTGGTAATTAGTATCCAATAACTGATGTAATGTTAAAGACAACACCACTTAATTATTAGTAGTGAAACAATTGCCCAAGGTCACCTTAATAATACTCTTTAATTCTTTTAAGTCTCACAGAATTGAGAGACTTTACAACAGTAAAGTAATCGATCTCGAAATGTCAGTGAAAGTTCACCCATGTTCTCTCTTCATTCTGTAAAGATAGACATTATTGTAAAAATGCTTCACAATAATTTTGCCTTTAACTTTGGTTTCATTTGTTTTTCTTCTGATTGAAAGTATATCTTACCGTGTTTGTCTTTAGCAGCATCTCTTTCTTGGAAAAAGATGAACTCGTGAAGTTATCACAACCATTATTTTCATGTTACAATTTCTTTTTCCTAGAAGTCATTGGCTACGCTAGAACTACTTTTAATTATACTTCCTCTCTTGATTTTTCCCACAGAAAGTATTTTTTGCCTTGTATTTAGCTGTGTTTTTCTCACTGAATAAAGCCCAGGCAAAACAATCAATATTGTTAACTATTTCTCTTTCCGTAGAAAAAACACCTGGTTCTTCATACGGCCTGCTTCTGCTCGATGTTTCCTCCTGCTAAGAGGGAGTGTCACCTACATGCTACCTCAAGACAGATTCACTGCAAAGAGAATTGACAGCTGGACTTTCTCAGACAAATATTCTTTAATTTAATTTAAGTTTTATTTACCAGTTCATTTTTTATATTCAAATGAAGTTTGAATAGATCTGGGTTAATTATTCCCCAAGCATTAAGATTAACTGATTAACCAATGAGCACAAGATACCTTACTTTGTTCTAATATGTTAAGAACGAGCGGGGAAAAGAGAAACATTGTCGCAAGAACATATATCATACTTAGTATTAGTACAAAGACGCAGTAAAAACCCTGTTTTCCTACTTACTCCATTTACAAGGTTTTCTTGGTCTCCTGTAGTAGTTCCATTTATTACTTTCTTCTGCCTGAAAGAGAGAAGTATAAAAAAAACAATAGAGGGATAAGTGCACCGGAGAACTGTGAGTTTCATTGTTTTGACTATCACACATGATCAAATAACAGATTTGGTTTAAAAAGCTTCAGCCTCTAATGTGTACACTGCTAACCAGGAATGCAAGGACTTTGTCCTTCAGGTAAAAAAAAACAACAAAAAAACATCCTCTTTGTTCACTTTGTAAGGTCCGCTGGTGCAATCTGATGCAATCCAGTGTAACGGACCTGCCAGGATTCTTTAAACAAAGCCTGTGGGCTTCTGTCTGACATGGAGGGGCTCTGAGAACAGACACAACAATGAATCTACCAAGATAGGAATATGGAAAACCACAAAAACTACATGACAATGAACTGGACACACATAGAAAAGGAAAATATGATTCCTCGAGTGATTCGAGCACCTAGATTATTAAAATTCCTCGAGGAAAATTTATCTGCCTCGAAGCTTCGTTAAATTTGTTTTATTATTTAGTGCACCGTGTTCCGAAACGCACTTCCGCCTAAGTTCCGCGGAAGTGCGGAACTTAGGCCTAAGTGCGGCCTCACTTCCGCCTAAGTTGTTGACGAAAGCCAACGGTTAGATAGACTGAACACGGCGGGCAGCTGCGCATTAGATGATTAACCTCAGCGCAGCTTTACAGACGAACTGGAACGTTTATTTCATATCATCCCAAACTTAACAAACAGCACGTAGCTGGTTTCTGTGTGTTACGAACGAAGGTGTCAAATCCCGCCGCTAACATGAACAAAAAAGGTATAAATGGCACGGCAAGGTGAGAGTTCATCTATTAAATTGGCTAAAGATGAATACATAAACCAAAAGCTGGAATATAGAAATTTTTTAGTATTTATGAGCCTGCCACTTTATTATTAAATTGAATATAATTTCAGATCTTTGTATAACTTTTCTTCACGTTAACTTAGAAATTGAGCTATTATTGCTACAGGTTAATTTAAATTTTCCTCGAGGAATTTTAATAATCTAGGTGCTCGAATCACTCGAGGAATCATATTTTCCTTTTCTATGTGTGTCCAGTTCATTGTCATGTAGTTTTTGTGGTTTTCCATATTCCTATCATGGTACATTCATTGTTGGGTCTGTTCTCAGATCTATCAAAAAGTTATTGTTAGGGATGCTAAAATGTGAAAAATTGGGACTGCTGTTGACATGCGATAGTAACACTGCTGTTAAATTAGATTTACCAATATTTTATTTTAATCAGATTACTCAATTAATTGGAAGAATAATTGATAGATTACTCTATTACTAAAATATTGGTTTACAACAGCCCTATGCTATAATTAATAGCAATTTGCTTCCAAAGGTCCGTATTGAGATATTTAAGCTGTTGAAAGGTCACACATTAAACTGCTAAAAAAAAAAAAAGGTATATATTCTTTGCAACAATACTAAAAGAGTTTGCAGTATTACTGGTTAAAAATAAATATGATAAACTTTTAATATGTGAGTGTATGAAATATGCTTCCTGTGACTCTGTGACAAAAATTTAAACATCAGGCCTTGGTAAAAAGATGCAACTTATAGCACAAACCTCTATCTAATCTGACTCATCTTGCAAATTTAAACATTTTTATAAACTTATTTGATCATGTTTTCATTTGAGGTCATCAAGCGCCACTTCTTGGCCTTAGAGTCATATTCCTGAACAACAGGAAAAGCACAACAGAGGACTCATGTTGTTGTGCGATGCGGCTCACCCCCGACAGCTGGCGCACAGCCCAAGCAGCACAGAGAGCAGCAACAAGCCAGTGACGATGCTGAGTGTGACGACCAACACCAGCTGCTCACTCTGCGGCCAGTATGCGGCGCCGGTGGCAGCTGCCGTCCCCGACCCAACAACTCCCGCCTCCGAAAGCCACCGCACTCCAGTCAGCACCGGAGCCATGATACATCACACTGTGTGGGCAGAGGACATCGGACAGGTACCAGCTGGGAAAACACAAGCAAAATACAAACACAGTTGAGTACAAGTTCAGCTGGAGCCAGGTTCAAAAATCCCCCCAAATGGTTCAAACTGTGATGACTTTGTTGCTTTGACCCCAGAAAAGGTGAGAGTGAAAAGCGAGAAAAAAAAACATTATTGTCATTTAAACAAGACCTAAGCTTTCTTACTGGAAAAGAGACGGGCATCACCCAAAGATAAAAGAATGCAAAACGAAAGCCAATTCTAGAAAATTGGCTTTCGTGATGGAAACAGCAACTGTTTCCATAGCAACCACCAGATGCTATCTTAATGTTGACCAAGCAAAGTTCAGAAACTTTTCTAAATGCTACTGCAATTTTTTTCCTCCCATCACCAAATAAATATCTTGAATTTAATTGTTGTCAATTTCTAAATTATGCTACTGTAAAACAAAAAGAGAGAAAAAGATGAGAAGAGTTCTTACAGATCGTTACCAGAAGTGCCAGAAAGTGAGAAGGCTCAGTGTCAAATGATTTTGTTGTAAAAACTGAATCAAACACACAGCTGTTAAAGTTTGACCAAAATATCAAACTTTTAAGAGTATCATTAACTTAAAATCCTGCCTGAAACATTGACTGAAGTAAACTAAACAAACCTTACAGCTGTTTGTTTTTCTCTGTTTTGGAGACTGGTAGCCATAATCTCAGAATGTTTATGGCTCACAAGCAAAATACAAACAGTTGAGTACAAGTTCAGTTGGAGCCAGGTTCAAAAATCCCCCCAAATGGTTCAAACTGTGATGACTCGTTGCTTTGACCCCAAGCAGATTTGAGTGTGGCTATGTGGCTCAGTTAACAAAAATATTTACAAAGATTATTTAGACAAGACCAAAACATCACACTATGGTGTTGTGGTCTGGCTGCACAGACATAAATTTGATCAAAATAAAGACGTTTTCATGTCTTTCTATTCCACTTCAACTGCATGCTGATTATATCTGGATATGACCAGCAGGTGGCAGGGCAGAGCAGAGAACGGCTGCAGTGCAGTCTGCTGCAGTGACCCCCCTCTATACAGAGCCTCCACAGCCAGCATGCGGGCTCTGCGCACAGCATCAGAAAGCTCCTCACGTCTCTGTCTAACAGCTAAAGTTAGGCTTCACTGAACTGATGGAACCCCCCGATGTTATCACAGATGATTCATGGGTGATGTGGAAAGTGGGGGGGGGGGGCACAGTAGGGGGGGTAGTGGAAAATGTGTGAGCCTCAAGAAATGTCAATTATATGTTTGACATACCTGTCTCTAGGTATGTAACCTAGAGAGAGTGTGCTTTGTGGGTTCACAAGGGTGCAGAGATACAAAGGAGGCCGATGAGCAAGGATTGCACAAAGTCACGAGTGTTTAGTTTCTGCATATTTGCCTGCTTTGGCATTTTTGTTCAATAACCTGCAAAGACAGTCACACCAGAGATGTTGCAAGGAAAACTGTAGAAATCCAGCTCTGTATTTTGCATGAGCCAGACTCCCGCCAGACAGTGTGTACAGAATGAACGCATGTTGTTCCAGGACTGAACAACTTCTTTGTCTCTGGCTGTCTTATGCTAATGTGTCCTGGGAACGTAGGAGCTGTGGACTCAGTTCTACCAGGCGAGAAAGTTTTGCGTGCGTCTTGGGTTGAGCTGCAGAAGTCAAATTAAATTTCTTCCACAAAGGACGTTGAGGAGAGGTTTCTGTTTTGGTTACAGGAGTTGAGGTTCTCTTGATACAAACACACCGGGATTTCTGTGAGAGTGCCTGTCGAGGAGGAAACAGCCTTACCTCGACACTGTGGATGATTAGCCAGGGATGGCCTCGCCTGGAAGAGAGCAGATAAAAATTAGAAGGAGTCAGGGGAAGGTTATTACCTCAGGGAGTGGGGATTGGCTTTTTGTGGGAGAGAGTATCAGTGACTGTAGACAGGAAAGCTGTGTAAGTCGGGGGGTAATGAGGGAATTTGTGAGCAAATTCAGAACAGGCTGCCTAAAAGCTCTGGTTCGCACACACAGGTGCATCTCTGAAACATGATGTTCTTTGAGTAATTCAATATGAAACGGGAAATTTAGATACATATTTATTATACACAGGTGATTCTTTCTGGCTGTGAATTTTGATAATCATAGCTTATAACTAACAGAAATTCAAAACCAACTTTTCTTTGCATAAGATACACAAAAAAGGATTTTAATACAGAAAATCTTGAGGGAGAATCCTCACTCGACCACCTCTGCAAGAACAGAAATATGATCAGCATGTGGCTGATCATATTAATTGAAAGTTAAATGGGGGGAAAAAAATACTTCATAAAAAGTTCACAAAGCATTTCTATTCTGAACTAAAGTCACAACCACAAGCCCTTCTTTTATTTCCTCCATTTATGTAGATCCTATGAGATCAGAGGTTATGTGTGCTTTCTAAATATTCAGCAAGAATCACAGAACCAAAGGGGCGTGGCTTACAATTCACAGTATTTACCTGGGCAATGTGCGTAAGGTGTGCATAGCAGACCTCATTCAGACTTCAAGCAAACTCAAGATGTAACATTCTTTGCACTGATGCAGTAATTCATGCAAAAGGAGCCCCAACCATCTTGTACAATACTAGAAAATGACCTGAATTTACATGGTAGTTTTCTTATAGCAGCCACTCAAAGCAGATGACACCACAGAGACATTCACCCAACTGCATTTCACAAACTCAAAGATTCATAGATTGAATCCATAACTTTTCATTTGCAAGACAACAACTCGCACTTGCCCTCACCTCTTTATACATACTTTAGGAAGCAGGTAGAATTTTTTTTTACAAATACAAAGATTCATTTTATTTTTCCTCCTATCGATTATTAAAATTTGTAGCATAATTGAACCATCCAAAGTAACATAAGTAAACATTTGGAATATATCCGTCTGTGTGCAATCTATAAGCCAGTTTAAATTTTTACAGTGAATTACTGAAACTAGTTTGAATAATATCTACTGAAATGCAGTCTTATTGAGCCACATAAAAGGAGTACAATATGCTCCAATGTGTAGAACAGATGGGGAACAACTATATTGATCAGTCATGTAACTGAGAAGATAACGACTAAGTGACATCACGGCTCAACAGTATCCTGTAACACATTATAACTAATATGAAGATTCTCACATCAAATCCCTAAGAGTTCAGTAGTTAAGACAATAAAACGAGCAGGACACAGTGATCTTTCATTCCTGCTTTTAAAAAAAAACTCCCCAGCATGCTGTCAGACCCTCTATTACTTGTGTCTGGGAATAATAATAATAATAAAAAAAAATTCCTCCCTTGACATCTAGCCTACTCCTGTCCAGGTGTCACTATCTGGCAACTGTGTGCCGGTCCGCTTGTGTCTCGGCTGGTGCTCAAAACAGAATAATTACCGGCTGCCACGGTGCAGCGTCACCATGGCAACATTGCCTTTTACCCATCGCCACTATTTATGGTGGCACACAGGGAAGAAGAAGAAGAAGAAGAAAAAAAAAAATCAAGAGAGTTGTTTTAAAAGCAACTTGTGGATGATTAGGCTGCAGGTGGTGGGTTTTATTTGTTTGATAAAGAGCCTCTGAACTCCCCACCAGCAGAGCAGAGGACAAATGAACTGGAAGGGATTCAGGTCCTGTAAAACATAGAATAGGGGAAAAAAAAGACCACTCCGTGACATTAAACACTTTAGGAAGCAAAAAACAGCTGCAATCTGTAGTTTTTAGTATGCCTGAGAAATTCTGAGTGTCTCAAGCTGCAGGTATAGTCAAGTCTTTATTGCGGTTTGAAATTCTGACATAAACACAGAAAACATTTTCTGACACTGAGAAATTACTCATTTTAAGCCAATCCTAATCAACAGCCACAGTAGTTTTTATGCATAAAAGTGCCTTTCAAAGTGAAAATCTTGTAACATAGAAATTAGAAGATTTCACATCATGAAAGTGATGTAACTGCATAAATGTTGAGTTGTATAATTTTAACAAGTAATGAAAGGAAGTGTGATTTTATTAGGTTACTATTTAGATAACAGTATCCATAATCTACACAAAAGAATGATTTCTTTTTATACATTTTGTTTACAATGATAAACAAAAATCATGCATACATGCATAGGTCGGACATACATGCTACAGCATTGACATTTACTGTTGCACACAATGTGTTTGTGCTGGTCAAGCATGGTGGGATGGGTTTGAGAGTGCTAGTAAATCTTACAACTTTCTTTGTGCTCAGCAGGTTGCTTCATTTAATCATTTAATATAATTTTCATTCCAATTACTGATGTTTTTGTATGATTACAGTTTAAACAGTGGCACATGACTGAATACCTGTACATTTATCAGTGGAACAGTGGCCGTGATGAATTAATAAATTATAAAATCTAATTTTTTTATGTAATTTTTGCTTGGGTTTGTATGAACTTCAAAAAAAAAAAAGAAAAAGAAAAAAACAACAACAACAACAACAACAAAAAACGGCCTGGCTGCACAACAGCACTGTCCAGGACCAGAGGGCGACTTGGATGGTGGGTTAGAATGATGGGGGAGGGGTGAAGGTGAATTGGGGTGTGCAGCCAAGAAAAGCGGAGGAATGACTATGACGACGATGATGATGACAAAAATAAAGAGGGGAATGAACAAGCAGCACAAAAACACCAGGATCACCAGATGTACAGGTGAAAAAAATGCAAACAAAAACAAAGCAGAAATGAAAACAGAGAGAAAAATTAAAGCCAGCCAGGAAAGCAGAACAAGCACTCAGGCTGATATACAGTAGCCATAGTGACACATACACCCATCCCTAGGGATGGTTGGTGATTTACTACTCCCTACATTCTGCAGTGCAAAAGCGACCCTGCCCTGACCGAGACACTGTAATCATCTGAATAAACACACAGGCACAAAAAGGCATTCAGAACCAGCAAAGTCTGTCGAATCAGTTCCACAGATTCATTATAATTAGAGAAAAAATCTCGAGCACCAAACCTAACAGTCTGGCGTCCAGCCAGAAGCACCATCATGCATGTAATTCAGTTCACTCTAATTTGCTAATCATGACCCCATGTGTCTTAGGTGTGTGTGTTAGGCAGAGGAAGCGTAATAACAGGTGCTTCTCATCAAGGAACATATCAGTGGTTGCTGTGGTAACGCTGGCCAGCCTAAGGGTTATTGGTTTAGTATGAGAAATTGATCCATCCTCTTTAAATGGGAACATTGAAACTGCATAATTTATAAAGGCTCTCATATTTGCAGCTCTCATTTTACAAAAAAATCTGTTGTATTGATACAAAGTAATAAAGTCCTTTGAATTTACAAGATGCAGAAGCAGTATCTAGCAGCAACATTTATATTGATTGGTGTTTGACAGTAGGATTAGAATACAGTCTGCAAGGATACCCCAAAATAAATTTTTATTTTGCATATCTACTTTTAAAACGACGCTGTAAAGTTAGCAGTGTGTGCACAGATTAGCTGGAAGCTCACACATTAAGAATTCAGTCACCTTCTCCACTGTAAAATGTAAACCACTGAAAAATAAAAGGCAAAAAGTATGCAGTTCAAACATAGGGAGGCTGTTATGACTTTAAACAACTATTTGGTGGGACACACCGAGAAAAACCAAGCAAAAGCCAAGCTGACTGGTTTGTTTAGAAAACCTGTGCTTATAACAAAAACTGTATTGGCTTCAACAATTAAATTAAAATTTATGTCTTCCACTTGCTCCTGTTTAGTAACAAAAAAATTCAAAAATAATTTTAGAACATCCTCTAAGTTGGTTTGCTAATGAATAATGCCCTGACCCTAACCCTCGAAATCCAAACCAGCTGCAAGATCACGGATCAACCGCATGTCCATTTTCTCCATCGCCAATGACAAAGCTCTTCTCGTCCTCATCATGCTCTGACCTGTCCTGACCTCGCAGGCCTGCTACAGTCCACAGAGGCTCTGTGCATATGTGCAGTGATTGTGTAAACACTTGTGAGCGTCTGTTCAATCTGCCTCCATTTATAGTCCAACAACCCATGGGAAAGCCTCATTTCCTGCCTTCCTCTGTTCATTTTTTAAAAGGACATGACGGACCCTGAAGTTCAGCACCAGTTTGTGTTCCAAAACATAACTAAACACAAGCTGCTATATTTACAGTGTATAAAACTATAATGTAATTGATGTGCTGCTGAATCACCTCACGGATTGCTCACAATTTGCTTTAACCAGAGAGCTGTAACTCTTCTTTAGCCAAAAGCTTTTATTAGCTACATAAATTAAATCATACTTAAATATAATTATCTTTTTTTTTTCTGCTAGAGGAACTTCTCTCACTTGTACTTTCAACAATTATTTTTGCCAGTAACCTTTAAACCATTGTCCTTTAGCTCTGAGAAGTTAAATATGTCTAGGGCACTAAGATTATGGGAAGAATAATCACTCTTTCAATTTAAAGTTCAGTTCTGCTTTTATCTTCCCATCTTTAACCACTGTAATAAATACATGTATTGCAGTTACTGTGACACATCTTTTAACTTCACCTTTTTTTTCCACACGCTCTCTCGGCTTGAAAAGGGGAAGAACCTTGTCAGTGTAAAGAACTTTGGCCATTTGTTACTGTCAGCAAACCTCCATAGTAACAACAGCTACTGTAAACGCCCTCCGAACATGTCAAACAGAAAGGGGGAAATTCAACTGAGGCAACCGCCTGCAAAAATATCTATACCACTTGAACTTCTTCACTTTTTGTAACGGTCCAACCACAAAATTTAATGTATCCTATTTGTGATGGACCAGCGCAAAGTATTTCCTAAATGAACTGGCAGAAAAAGTTATAAGGATCTTACATTTTTTCTTATATTTGCATACAGGTCTCTTTACTCTAATGCCCACCTTTATGTCTAATGTCTTCAGAGATCACCTGTGTGTCAATTAGTCAGTATAAATTCAGCTGTTCTTAGTAAATAGTAATAGACAGTATTATGAAGACCAAAGAACACAGTAGAGAGGTCAAAGAGAAAGTTGTTGAGGTGTTAAAGGCAGAAATAGGTAGTTATACCCTTCCCCAAGTTTTGGACATCTCACAGAAGTCTAGTTAATCCATTAGAGACAACTAAACGCCCCATAGTGACTTTGGAGGAGCTGCAATATGATACAGCTCAGAATTAAGAATTTGTTAACAAAATAACTAAACTAGATTGCAGGGAGAAAGCCATTCAAGTTCCATTTGTTTGAAGCAATTTAGGAAATGGCAAATGTATTTAAGAAAGACTTTGCAAATGATGTGAGATTTGTGTGAAGGCTCACCTTCCAACCATACAGGTGACCCTAAACTTAACGCCAGAGATACTTTGATTTAGACCGAAGTATATACGTGTGTTTAAGTGACCTAGTTCAAGTCCAAAACCTAAATTCAACTGAGAATTTGTGACACATAAATGCACTCTATTTAGTGGGTCTGAGCTTGAGCCATTTTATAATTAATAATAATAATTTTAAAAATGAGTCTGTGGATATACGAAGTTGGTATAAACATACCCTCAAAGACCTACGGTTGGAATTGCAGCAAAAGGTGGTTCTACAAAGTATTGACTGTGCAGCCACACTATTATTCAGGATTTTTTTTACTTTTCACAACAATGCACTACTTTGTGTTTCATAATAAAAAAAAACAAACAAACATTGAAGCTTGCAGTTGTAAGATGACAACACGAGGAAAAGTTTAAGGGCTGTGAATTAGTAACCGCCATGTTCTGCTGAGAGACAGCAAACATGAGCAAAACTGAAACTTAATGAGAGGAGCCAAATTTTGTGCGTCTTCGACACAACACATTGTTTCATTGTCACAAATGCCACTTTCAAACAAAGTGCAAAATGGATTTATTTAAGCTGAATTTCATTAAACAGAGCCATTCAGCTATTAATAAAATGCTAAAACAAAAGCAATTTGTGCAATGCAACAGTATCCAGCAATTAAACGGAGCAACCAGGCATAGCATCCAAATATGTAAATAGAGGCATGGAGCGTGAAAATAAAAAATAACGCAGCTATTATTAGGATTTGATGAACTGTCATTCATACTGTAAGTATGACCTCTAATAGCGAGATGGAGAGAGAACTGAACTTTGAGGACTTCAAACTACCTCTAAATTATCTAACATGAGAGCAGTCTGGTTTTCAAGTGATCCTCAACATACAACGTTGACCTGCCTCTGCTGAAAGCAAAGGAAAATATGAACTGATCCAGCGTAAGCAGTTGCACATCCATGCACGTGACCCTGACAAGGATATAGCCGATTTATTTAGCACAGAAACAACTGCATGCATAACATTTCTCCATCATTGTCACCTTGAGATGCAGATTAGCATTAGAGTGAATGAGTAGCAGATACGACCAGCTCATTATTCACTGGCGACGGCCTTTATGAGGCGAATAGCTGCAAAGATAAGGGGATTATCAGGGTGAATGGAATGGGATGAAGGATGTTTTGTGTGTGTGGCTCCAACTGAGAAATCCATGGAGGTAATTCATTGTAAAAGCTGCTAATGAGATGCAACAGATGCATACAGACGAATGGGCTCATTCTCGCTCCAGCTAACACACATGCTTCACTGAGCTGTCATGTGCACAATAAACACTTACACTGAGGTTGTCAAAAATGTACAAGAAGAAATAAGTCTTTAAAGTGTCTCTGCCACACCCGGAGCTGCTGCTGCTCCGGAAATGGCCAAGTGGTGGTTCATTTATTTCCTTCCCATGACACCAACCTTTTGGACAAAGGGCACAAGGCAGCAAGGGGATTAATAGAGGTGTGTGAGAATAGGAGCGACTGAAATGGAAATAGGGTCCATCTTTACAACAATCTAATCACAGCAGGAGTGTCTTAATAGATGACCCAGGTGGGCAGAGTAATAGAGGCTCTGCCACTTTCAAACAAAGTGCAAAATGGATTTATTTAAGCTGAATTTCATTAAACATGTACACTGAATTTCTATCATGCTCCTTCCCCTGCCCTCCTCACATTTCCACACTCCATGTTTATAGTTTTCTAGACAGAAAGCACTGCATCGTCCTGTAAAGATATGGTAAAATATGGAAGTCCACAGGCCTCAAAGGGCGCGGCTACAATCAGCAGCTTCAGCAGTCGGGGGTCAGTCAGACAGTTGGCTGGGAGGAATTTTGAAGCTCAGCAAGGACAGCAACCTCCATAATGGCAAAGAGTGGGGTGGGCTGCTGCTGCAAGACATTCAGATGCAACTTGGAGATCCAGATCTGCCTCCCACATTCACACGAAAATACAGACGCAGTTCTTAAAGATAAAGATGAAGATCTGTCTTCACCTTCACCTCTTTTACGAAACAGTGTTTGTTCCTAAATTTATGGCGGCGAGGAGAGAAAGTTATTCAGAGCAAAGGGGAAACTCAGGTCTGAAAAAAGGAATTAAAACCAATTTGAAAAAAAAAAAAAAAAAGAGGAAAAATGATCATTCAAATAAGAAAGTAGCTTAAATAAAGTACCTAGATTTGGAATAACAAAGTGGCTTCTTATTTGGAAGGCTATATGGATCACAATTTTATTTTTACAAAAAAAACCAAGAAGGGGACATATTCTCTATGCCTTGCTGACATATCAAGTAAATAACTAATTTGTTTCCTGTTTTTTTTTTTGTTTTTTTTTAAGCATTTTTTAAAATAAGTTTTTAAGGTTTGGAGACTAGCTCACATGTAGCCATTTGTGGAAAACAAATGAGAGGGCCCCGCAGAGAGTGGAGCTGAGAGGCTTGTTCCGGTGTTTATGCCCTCTATCCTGGATCAGTGTCAGAGTTTCTGCAGCAGAGACTCCTAACTCTGTACACATAATAGAAAACAGAAACGCTAAATCACAATCAGAACCACCAGACTGCTACACAGCTTTCTGGATCAAGATTATGTTATGAACACTGTCTTGTTGTGTTGTCTGCTATTTAGTACACAAGAAAAAACAACAATAAATTGAATTGCTTGACTGATTGTTCAGTAAAAGAGAGAAGCCAGAAGCACTTAGGTCAGCCTAGCATTTAGACTGAAAGCTGATACAACAATTACCATATTGTATAATTAATTTTTAATTACTTTGATCCTAGAAGTAGAATTGTCTTATTTTATAGACTTTGCAAATATCAAAATGTAGTAAAAAGGAACACTGGTGGTTTTATTTGGTCAGGTTTTATGAGTCTGTTGTTTTGGCACATGTCCTGTCAATCGACTGATGTTACATTAAACATGTATGTTAACATACAAAGTGTAAAAGGAGGAAACTTTATTGACACTAGACATAGCTCTGTAAAATCAGTATGCACCTGTGATGTATAGAAACTTTAAAACTTGACTTGACAAATGAACAAATGTTCAGTGTGAAACATTGTCAGGTGGATGGCTCAATTATATCCCCCAAAACAATGTTTAAACAGTGACAGGCTGATAAATGAGACATTATCAGCATCTAATTTACGTTACCTTCCTGTTAAGGTTTTTCCCACTAAGTTACAAAATAATTATGAACCAAGTGACTAGAATAACATAGTGGATGATTTATTAAAGTCTTCTCATGCTGTGACTGCAGCATAATGCTCAGTGTAAAACTTGTTCCCTTTACCTTCTACTTCACTACTGTTCAGATTTTATCAACGGTTTGCATGTTATTTTTCTAGTTCTGTAATTGTTGGACTGAAGAACCTTCAGCTGGACCATTGTGATGAGGTTCCTCTTCCACATGCTAGTCTGAAAAATCACAAAAAAAAAAAACAACCGTATTCCTGAACAGCCTGCACTTCTTAGCTTTTGAGTAAGGCAAACAAAGATCAGCCATTTTAGGCACCATTGTTAAAGGTACAGCAGGAAGTGGTTGTCTGGAATAGATCAAATGCGGCCTTTACAGTGGTATTAGACCCTAAATAGATTCCTGATACTTGTACTACCACTTACTCATCTACTTCTATTGTGGGGTTGTTGTCAGGTTGAGAGGCAGACATAGTTATTTCTGCAACCTTCTGCACCAAACTATTGGCCTTCTCTTCGCCAGCACCGCTATTCAACATGAGCAAAAGAGCCAAACCATGTATAATAAATTTACAACATTTCAGAATTTCTAGTTACAGAAAGGCAGAGGCTGCAACAGTCCTTTTCAAATCAGTTAATGGGGGTTGGCTCAGCGTGTCCCCAGGGAGAACCGACACCAAATGAAGCAGCTGAATGTGCACCAGAGCAGTAAAAAGAATGCCTGCTGGTGGCAGACAATCTGTTGTCAGTCACACACATATTCACACACAATTATTTAGGCTTGCATACACACTTGAGAATTTCACTCAAAACTGCACTGAAAAATGGACTCACGTACACAGAGTCACCAGAATAGAGATGGACCAATTAGCAAGTGACAGATAGAAAGACAGAGGGAGAAAAATGGGGAGAGAGATGAGAATACATTAAATCACTCAGTGTGCAGCAATTCATCAGAGGCACCTTCACACTCTGACACTTTCAAGGAAGCTGAGGAGGCCAGCGGCAAATATATTCAGTTACAGTGGGAGGATAATTTGGGAGAAAATGGAGTGGCACGCTTGCACCTGAATATTGAAGCCAAATAAGTAAATCACAATTCAACTTTAGCAGCAACTTGATTGGGCATGTACAAAATAATGAGTATTACCCTTTTTACTTCTGTGATAAATCGGAGAGCCGGTCGAGGTTTAGGCACCACGAATATGCAGGTGCAGCCAATGACATTTATATTCACAGTCTTCCATAAGGTGTAGCTCTGTAGCAGGCACTACTTCAGAATACAACAGGAGTCTCGACTGCACAGAGACCTGCAGCACAGCACAAATGTGCAAATGCACAAAATGCTAACACTGAAGGTGGAGATGATAACAGTGCTGTGTGAACTCAAGAAACATTGGAATGCAGAGTTACAACATGTTTCCACCAAGGTTAACGAAAGACTCAACAAAGCCTGAGCTCAGGAACTGCTAAGTTCATTTTTAATAATAGGAGCACAAAGCAGCTTTTGAAGTTATTCTCATTTTGATTGATTTAGTGTCAATAAAGACTTTGGTTTTGACTACTCTCGGTTAACAGCAAGAGTTTGAGTTTACATTTATTAGATGAGCTTATTGTACTGACTCCAGAACAGTTAAATGTTAACATGACTCAGGTGCTTATAAAATAGATTTACATTAAAAGGATGATCTCTCTTACTAGATTGATTTTAAAATTGATTATTATAATTATGCCAGTTAAGAGCATTTTTATTTCATTTTACAAAAAATATCTGGTAATCTACATTCAACTGCGACAAAAGCAAAAACAGAAAAAATCTGTGAGGGGACAAATACTTTACAGCATATTTTAGGAGAGACATTTCCTAGTGAAAGAGCGCTGTTGCTAGACAGGTCATACAATGTTTGATTGCCATAAGATGGTCAGATCAGAGCAGTAAGAAACTTCCCAAAGTGTGCCTAAAGTCAAACAACTTCATATCACAGTATGTGTGACTCATCTAATGGTCCTGACAACCAAAGGATATTGGACCATTATGGGAACCCAATACATGTAACACAAGTTACAAAATTGCACCAGAGACCAACTTAACAGAGGACTGAACCAGTTAGAACTGCTTATGGTTGCTGAGGTTTTCCTCATAATCACTACGAATCATGTTCAACCACCAGAGAGCTTCCTCAGGATCTCTGATTGAGTACTGTTGTGTGTTTTCAAGGCAATGACCCCTGGTGCTGATTGCTGGCATCTCTCAGAAGAATTTGTCCGACGAAGAAAAGCAGTTTTGTTTTTTGCCTTTAGAGATGCACAGTAACAGTTTTTTTTAAATCCATTTTCAGATATAATACAATAGATGCCCTCTAAAGTAATACTTTGAAGACAAATTCTGTTTGTAGTCAGCTGCAGATTAAAAAAGCAGACAGAAAGGGCAACCAGTTTACTTTCCGCTGAGAAGGCAAGGCTCATGAGAGCCTTGAGGAGGAATTAACAGTATGCACAGGGTCAGAGAGAAGATTGATGGTTTTCTCTTAAGCTTCTTCGGTACAAAAATAAAACATGAAATCCCCTCACTTCTAACAACAATCTTGTTGAATAAGACTTCCTAGATGTCAACGGGATATGATGTAAGGAGAGATCAGAAAACCAAATCCATTAGACTAAATTAGGCCTAAATATTGCACAAACAGCACACTTTGAAATTAAAGTAGTTATTTTACTTTTAAAACATAATTTAGGACGTTTATGTTTATGTAAACGCTCCAAGAGAAAACTTAAAATATCAAACATAAATGCATAAAACAGAGTATGAACCTTTTTGGCCACAGAAGCTAAAGGAATGAGAGAACAGAGAGCAAGTTTCCCACTGGAGTCAGTGGAATGTAAACAGGCCACCCGCATGCATAGTTTCAAGCTGATTCTTTCGAGGTCGTGAGACGAGATCCACATCTGGAAAAAGTTGCCCCACGGAGCAACGTAGTTTGTTGGGATTGTCCTCTAAGTTTCCTCCTTCTAACCACACGCTGTGATCCAAACAGCCCCTTCAGATGCTTGCAGGAATGTTGCTGCCTGCTGGGAAAAATGTCAACCTTCAACCTTTTCATTTTGTAGTAAACATCCTGTCTAAAATCTTGCAGATCTATGGGTAAAATGATGCGGATGCATTTTGTCGCAGCTGGGAGTATTTAGGTTGAGGATGCTAGAGCCCTCACACAAAGGTGGTATCATTTACAGGTATCTGTCACAGGAGTTTAATGAAAGTTTCAGTTCTGCTTTACAAATAAAAGAAAACATCTATAATCTATAGCCTATTTGATTCAAAGTTTGTTTGATGATTCTACATTTTGTAGTTCATAAGCCTAGGATGATCCCGATGTCAGAAAATAGACTAAAAAGGTTTATTTTGTATTTCAATCTACAGAATAAAGGTTGAACTCAAAATGTTTTTAAGAACCACTGTTCAGTGTGGAACAGAGATGGACAATCTTACCAAAAGGCCATGTAAGCAACGTTATGCAAACCATTTAAATGGGCTGGAGTCTCTTAAGACTTGGTGTTATTGATCAATCACTAAAGACTATTTTAGCCAGCACTTCAGGTTAGAGCCAAGAGGAAACTCCAAAACTGATGCCAACTTTCAAGTCTTTTTGTTTATTCAAGTCTTTTTAAAATGTTTGCATTTTTTTAAGACTTCATAGTTGTTTTTCAGGTATTAATCTTGCAATCTTTCAATAACACATAATTATTAAGTGATATTTTCAAATTTGCTGTCAACTTTAAACACTCAAAAACACGATGGGCTGCTGGATGAATGACTGCTGAGCGCCCAGCAGGTTTTCTGGGGGAAACCTTAGAAATGCTGCTTACAAATAATTATTTTTTTCTTTCATCTGTTGAGTTTTCAAAATAGTCAATTACCAGTAAAAAAGAAAAAAGCATTATTCTTTAAGACATCTGAATGTCAACTAGCAACAACAGGTGCTAAGGCCAGACGAGACTCCTTTTCTCCATTTGTATGCTGGTAGCATCTGGATAGAGCTTTGTAAGACAGACTTATCTTTGATACAAAATATCAGAGCATCATTGATAATCTAGCCATCACACTTACAGCTCAACAAATTATTATCTCTTCTATTATGCATCGTCTTGGCCTCTCATTTTGAGTCAAAGTTCTGCTTGTGTTCAAAGAAACCCAGTTTTAATTCTTAGCGCTAATGTTGACTCCAGCTGACACCAGAACCCAACTGCTGCCTTCGGCACTTTCACGCTTTACCCTATTGTGGTGCTATTAAGCTTATGGCTCACATGACCACCTGCTCTAAAAAATGACTTTCTGGGTCGTTGCCGGATTATTTCACCACAGCGCGCAGTCTTGGGGGGCCACAAATAGGTCAACACAGCTTCATATCACTGGGCTCTTACGATACAACATGCAACAGCAAAAGCACATGCCATTGAGATCAACAAAGAGGCATGCAGCAATTAATTAGCAGGAACACGGCTAGACAAGCGAAAGCAAATAGTGGCTAATTTCCTGTGTTGTGACTTCTATCGGCCTTGTTTTGTGGATTCGCAGGTTGAGTCCCCCCACCCCCTTCTTGGTACCACAGTTATTGTTCTGTTGACAGAGCCACTAATAAACCATCTGGTTGCAGCTCTTGTTATTGTGGTAAAACTGGCCACAGCTGCTTAAAAAAAAACAAAAAACATCCCGGTATGCGTTTGAAGCGGTTTTCTCTTTGTTAAAAGCTGCAGGGAGAGAGAACATGCTCATTACAGCTTCCAGGTCCTTTTATAGTGCATTCTGTCAATAGAACTGACCAAGAAGATGCCAAGACTTTAAACAAAAAGAAAGAGGATACAGGAACATGTGTAGTAATGTATGATAACCACAAGGCATGAGCCATTTCTCTTTGTAACGTGAAACACGAAATATAGTCAAGTCTCGTAAGTCATTAAGGCTTTTAAGAGTACCTGTCTTATTGATTTCCTTATATCACTAATTAAAAGAAGACAAGTGCGATGGTTAGCGTGATTAAAAACACGCTTTGCATGGCTATATTGTGGCTATAATGGTCCATTAAATAGGTAAGAGTGTATCGAATGTCAAGCTTAGAGGCCTTTCATGTGAAGCTCTTAAGACTAGGACAGAGGTTTGGATTCATTACCCAACTAAAAACATACAGTACAGTCTTCAAAGGTTTTTACAGGAAGTGACAGAGTTCAAGTGGAAGGGAAGTAAGTAAAAAAGGAGCTGACTGAAGCACCATGAGCTGCTGAGAGGCCCAGTTTAACCCCCAGAGACAGCTCCCGAGTCTCAATCCCTTTGGGAGACTGTATAAACTGTTATACGATCTGATATATTTGTTTTTTTAAAAACTAGATATGCGTAGTGGCATTTGTGAACAAATACCAAATAAAATCCAATAAAAACAATTTCTCTATCACTCTTTTTTGTTTGCTTGCTTTTGCTTGCCCATTTACTACCACAAGGTGACAGCAAAGCACCAAGTTGTTTGAAATAAAGCAGCAAAAAACACAGTTTGCACTAATAAGCGAAGACAAAATTGGCTGCTGTGGAGGAGTTTTCATTTGTGGTTCGCTCAAGCCTCTTTCACAACACAGTTCAGCTCCTCTGGTTAAGCCAGTCTGTTTTATTTTATATGTTCCACACAAATGTGAGGTTTGCAGAAGGTGTTAAAATCAGATAAGCTGGGTCAAAGTAAAGCTCATCTCTATTCTGAAGGGTTAATATAGATTTCCAGGTTGTCTTTAAGGTCTGAATTGTCGATTCGGATTATATTTTAAACACATCAAAAGGGCGGAAATGTCCAAATATATTATTGATAGAGTGTGACTGCACACCACCTGAAATGTAATACCTAACCAAATATTACGTATAATCAGTCCTTAGCAATTGTAACATTGAGCGCAATTATATTGCAATGGCAGTTGCGATTCCATAATATAGAGCATTCATGTATATTTATAGGATGACACGTTTTTAATGAATAACAGTGTATGGGTGAATGTGAAAATATGCATTGTGAAATATTTATATGGCTGTCACATGTGGCTTGAGGGTTGAACATCCAATAACTAAACAATTGGCAGAAAATTCAAAAATTATTTTCTGTTGAAATGCACATCTCAATCATAAACAGACAGTCCCAAGAAAACCCTGACAAACTTATGATTCACCTCACAGTTTTTCCACATAAATAATTGATCAACATGTCAAGAAGTTGGTCCAAATGATGTTTCATTAATGAGGTCCACAGCCTGATCCTGAAGTATTTTTTTTCTGAGCAGAGATTTGATTGATTTTAGAGCTAGGAGAAATGGGCAAGTTGCTGTGACACGGGATAAACCAAAGTGTGGGTTTGTGACGGACTCAATTCAGAACCAAGAGAAGAGAAACTGCTGACGTGTAGCATCTAGCAAATGTCTTAAATGGTCATGTCTTCACATGTTAAATTTTAAACAGTAAGAAAGTGAAAAAAATTATTTGATGATGTGTTCTTTTCCATTTCCCATTTCCTGAAAGAGCTGATGTTACATACTCCACCGACAGTCCTTTCTAACAATTAATGTTTGTAACTTTTTTTGTTTGCTTTCAAATAATTGGCTCCCAGAAGGCAGGTTGCTTTTCCTGCTTTTAATATAAATATGCATAGACAAGAAAACAAAAGTTAAAAAATTAATCAATTACTCCAATACTATTTTACCAAGTTTTAAATTATTCTTTTTATTTCTAAAAGAAAAATCTTGCTTGTGCATCCTGTGTTGAAGCTAAAACGTAGCTATTAATTTCTAATAAAACATGCTATTTATAAGCACCTGTTTAGGCTTTAGATACAGATTTGACTGAAGATCAATTATTTTTATATAGTTAAAAGGAATGCATTCTGCTTAGTTGAAGACGAAGTTCATGCAAGGCCACAGGAGCCTTTCGGTTTTCTGACTTTCTTAGTCAGCGAGAAAATATGAGTGTAGCATAACAAGCACCCAGGATTGAGAAAAGCCTACTCCTATCCCTGCCGATGACAAACCTCGCCGGGTCTTGTTATCACTTGGCAGACCATCTTGTGCCCAAAGCAGCGTGCCCCAATAACAGGCTATAAAAGTGACAATGCGTATCAAAAGTGACAATGCGCATTCAAAGATAGAAGACAACCATGAACGTATTAGGGATGACGCAGCAACAAAGAGAGCACACACAAGAGCACACGTCTTCCCAGACACATTACACGTCGATTATCCCTGATGAGTCACTGAGTGTCTGGGGAGTGCTTGTTTATGTGCAAGCTAATATTCTTGCAGTCGTGTGCAAGTATAACCAACACTAAACAAAGAGAGGTTTAGATGTACTAGCTAGAAGACACTTTTTATAACCGTGCTTTAACGGAAACCAAGATTAAATATGTAATAATAGAAATTAAATGTACAATAAACTTTTTTTTTTTGCCATATTGTGTTGCCATTCATAATACGAAAAGTCAGTATATTGCTTCAAATTGATAGTGGGCAAAGTAGGCATGAGAAGTTAAAACTCTAGACTTTGAGAAAATTTGAGAGAAGTTCTTTGGGAGGAGTACATGTTAGCAAAAACAATATCTTCCAAGGTTTTAAACAAATATTACAACTTCCAAAATGCTCAAATTTTCCTTTATCCTTGTCCTATGACTTCTTTGCAATCCTTTGTAAAAAATAATAATAATAATAAAAAAGAATCAATCAAGACAAGTTTTTCTGTGCAGTTGTATGAAGCTTAGACTAACAGAATGTTGCCCTTGCCACACTTGTTGTTGCCGACTGCCGATCAGCTGGCTGAAGGGCAGGTGTTATGCTTTCCTCTCGCTTACAGGAAAAACAAAATGGTATTCTGAAACATTTCCAGTGGAAGTAAACACAGAGACATGTAGCTGAAACGGAAAGTAACTAAACGGATTTTTAAACCATCACTCGTCACTTCTGCATCAGACATGCGTCCACCGAATCATATTTAACTAAGCAATGTCCACACTGCGGGACTTACTCCTATGCTGTTAAAAATGTTCTGCCACAAATCCGCAAAGTCTAGCAGTTCAACCAGAAACAATCATAAACTGCAGAATGTAAAACTGACAATTATTCAACTTTGTAAGGTACTCAAGTGTTTCAGAAGAAGTTTGTTAGTCATGCATTGGTGCTCCCGTTGGGAAAGTTGTGCTTCCTCTTCTTATAAAATATCCTGTCAACATGTAGAATGGAAGTGGTCTAAAACTTAAAATCAGTATGTGACAAATGGAAACCAGTCTGGAAATCCAAATTAAACATGTCCCTCTGCTAATTATCCTTTTAATATCAAACCTTGATTTGATACATTAGGTAAAAATCAACATCATTTTGTCCATTTGTTTTATGTAGATTAATTTTAAAAGCCTTTAGCTTGTATGAACAAGATGAATTTTTATCATTTAGAAAATGAAACAGAGAATGTGTGGAAGGGAAAACGCAAAGCAAGTTCCATTTTCTTATGCAGAGGTGAAACTCTCCTGAGAAAAATCACTTTTGCAGCATCAGTGCACACAGTTACTATAGCAACATGAACATGCTGGTTTTTAAAAATTCACAGCAACTGCAGATCAAACAGTTCCTCTTTGCAATGGTAAAATTTAACTCGTCAAAAAACCTGAATTAGCATTACATTTAGCTATTGTGCTTCTAAAAGCTACAATACATTGTTCAAATCAACAATTAAACCAACATTCATCTTTAGCCCCAGCCTTTTTTTTTTAATCACTGCTAGCATTGGGCAGCAACTATTGTGACTGAACTAATTTATCTAACCAACAGTGAATGTCACAATAGCAAGTCAGTAAAGGCAGCAGACAAATGAACGGTTCCACTGACAATGACATGCCCACTCACAAACTACAGGGTAGGTTATGTGTTGTTTGTCCTCCTGCTCATTTGTTGTAATTCTCCCATAATCCTTTATATGGCAAAATGACACGGCTGCCAGACATATCCACTCTGCTGGCGCCTCAGACCTCCACTCCTTTCCTCTCTCGCTCGCTCACAAACAAGTTCTCCCTGCAATGAACAAACTTCACAACCACAACATGTCCTCAAACATCCAAGTTAAGAAGACATCTCATCTCTGGAGAGCTGACATCTGTTTGTTTTTTATTTTGGTAGTAAGTATGGGACACACCCTGTTTACTAAGTTTGATTCATACCTTTGAAATCATTCGGTGACTCAGGGCTTCTAGATAAAACATTTGGTTGATTTTTTTTCCCCCCAAATTGCAACTACTTTGAAGTGAGAACACCACAGTAGTAGTTTCCACAGAAATCTGTACAAGTGGAATGAAATTGAAACCTTTAATAACAACTGGTTAACAACATGAGCAGAGTTTCCTTTTTGATATTGCTGAACATCCCAAAGTAACCAGACCAGACAAGGTATCTCTCTGTTCCCTTATTAAGATAAGAATCCAGCCTCACACTGGCAGAAAGCCAGCAGGCTGCGTATTTCCAATAGTGTGCTAGGCTGTCTGGCATCTGGTCAGACTGGGATCTGCTTCCTTGCAAATCCTTGTTGATTTAATTTGTGCACGCTCGACCGGCAATGTCAACTTCGCGAAACGCGGTCCTGAAAGCTGGGCTAAATTAGATGAGCGTGCTTAATGCTCGCTTTTCTGCCTCCGCTGGATGCCAGATGACAGCACATGAACAAGTGCTAAAAAAGTCCAGAGAGAGAGCCAGAAACGCCAACATCACAGCAAATAGGATTTGAAATTTCTGGAACGGTGTCTGTATTGTTGGAAAAACACTGCAGAAAAGCTCAGCTGCACAAATTACCCGACAAATGCTGTTCCTAATGTTCACATCTGTGCAGAAGAATCTAATTCTTGTCGTTCCAACCAGCAAACACAAAGAACTCTGGCAGGTGTGTCGTCTGACTGAGGCTGAGGACGGTCATTATGGTATTACGTCTTTAAGCAGGGTCTATCTAAGAAGCAATCCAGGATCATTAGCAGTGTAGCTTTCAGTGTTCAGCATGCTTAATGACTAGACCTGTCCATCCTGTCTGAGTGATTAGTTATTGACTAGGCTGAGGGCGACTGATGCGGGAGAGTGTGCACAAGGCATAAGCTTTAGCAATATTTAGTGAATGAAAAGTGGATTTGGTTACAGAGACAAAAACAAAGACACTTTTACAATGTCTAGATCCACCTACTGTACACACATGGTACATGGTAACTCTGTGTTATTATCTAGCTATTACCTGGTCCTTCACATATCCTGGATATATTCCACAATGGTCAACCATTATCTGAAGATGCTTTCTCTGTGCCATTGAGGGAGTTTCTTGTTAGTACTGGTTATATTCTACATGAGCTTAAAAATCTCCTGTAATCTCCATATCTCTATTCTGAGGAGTAGTGGTTGATAAACAGGCTGCTTCTCTAAAAAATTAAACATCCAGGTCTGGCTAGAGTCTCCCAAAACCATGCTGGGGAATGTGGCATGGTTTTATTGAAAACAGACTTTAAGGCACAACTCTAAAAGACAAGAGAGAGACTAAAGTTGGATTAAAGCAAACTATTCAGGGCTGGTGTGAATGCACTCATAGTAAAAATGTTAGTGTTAGGATGTGAAAGAAGAATGTGACAATTAATGCAAAGTCTTTTGTGCATTAGTGCTGCAGTAGCCTCAGTCATCTGCTTTTTATCACAGAAAAGATATTCACTGCAGGGGAAAAACAGGCCTCATCATGGTGTTTCCTGCTGCTACTGAATGCATGAAAATTGAATCAGAGCAACAACAGAAGCAGAGTACACAGATGGGCATTGAAGAGAAAACTCCAAAAGCACAGATCTGTAACAAGCTTTCAATGGCAGCCTGTATAGTCAATGTTAACCATTATTTACTTTCAGTATACTTGTTAGTGCAGGTAAAATATCCTGATTAGAGGAATAATCTAATCAGGATTAGATTATTCCTAATAATCTAATCCTTAGATTAGAGAAAAGTTATAGGCATAACTTTTCTCATAGTTATGCCTATGAGAAAAGGCATAACTATTCTCATAAACATTTCAGCTTAGATTTGAGCAAAATTGCATCAGTGTTTGTTCCTCAACAGCAAATTTCCTCCACACAAAAACCTGAAACATCTCCAAAACATCTGATTCTAGTATCGTAAACAACTCAGGCGGTAATACATGAACAACATTTGCTCCTTAAGTTTGTAACTTGTACAACTCTCGTCATTTCAGCAATAAATCCCTTCATATTTGCATGTAGGAGGACTTGTAGACAAGACAGTCAGCAATCAGTTTGAAAAAACTTTGCCAAACTCATTGTACCTTCTTTATTCTAACAAAGATGCAATTTTCTTGAGCCTATAAATCTAGCACACAGTTTTGAGGTCATATCAAGTCAACCACAGACAAGTTTACCTCTTTGTGTTGCCAGAAGTCAGGTTTAGAAGGACAGCAAACCCACTGGGACTCTCACTCTGATGGAGATGAATATTCGTCCAGCTTTTAATTGAATACCATCAAATGATTGTGGATGATATGTCAGGTTGGTACACACTGATGGTCTGGGAAAATATAAGAAAAGAGATTTCCATTATAAGAGAAAAACTGAGCGAATGAGAAAAAAAAAACAGATCTATAATTTCTCACACTTATTTACCGACAGCTTCTAAAGCTTGGAGAGATTTTTTTTAGTACATATTTCTTTCCAAACACTGCATAAAAAAAAATAATTTTCTGATTAGAAAAAAACAAGCTGTAATGAAAGCATTAGTTTGCAAGATTCACCACAGAGTGTCGGGGAATTTCAAAAAGGCTGTTATGTCTGGCAAAGCAGCATGAAGTAGGACTTTTCCCATCTTGGATTTCCTGCATCCTGTCACTTCCCAGTCTGTCTGAGAGTTGTCGTTGGCTCATATCCTCAGCTCTATTTTCCCAGTTTGAAATTCCGCTAAATTCTCAAACTCTCCCGCATAAGTTCCCGCATTAGTCACAAAAACCTCTACACACACTAAAATTGTTAACCAATTCCAGCTGCTGTGCCTTTCTGTCCTCCGGCATCCGACTGTTTGCTTTATACTCATTATGTAGGAGACATTTATAATGATATGGGTCATCTCTGCAAGCAAACAGTTCAAAAATACTTTCAACATCCTCTTTGTACTTTGACTTCCTTCCTTTAAATTCAGCTTTTCTTCTCCAGTCCTTTTGCTCTCACTTAAGATGTTTGGTTTTCATAAGGAGTGTCTGTTTTGAAAGTGTATTTTGTTTTTGTTGCTGCTCAGAGTGGCACCCTGCTGCAGTGGGTCTGCTCCTTTTTCAGACTCACGTCTTCCGCTTATGGAAGCTCCACTCCCTTCTGTGCTTCACTTCCTTTACCAGAAGCTGGAAGGTAAAATCCCTTTTATCCTCCCCTTCTTATTGGTCTTCCTCCAGTCAAAACTTTTTTTTTTCACTTCTAAAGAAAGTCCGTTAGCTGCCGCATTACAGCAATACTTTTGTTGGATTTACTCTGAATCAGGACTGTCTCTTGGCTAAAGGAGTACTTTGCACAACCAAAAAAGAAAAGGAAATGAAAAAAATGAAGTATTTTATTAATAGCACTATAATAAGGGAGAATCTACTGAACATTATGGCAATATATCTTCATTTTCACAAACATTTTCATTTTAATTATGTGCAGGCTTGTAACACACAACAGTTATAAATATTTTCATTTTGAATTCAATGAAATAAATATAAAAGCAATTTGAAAAGTAGTTATAAAGCCACCCGGGAATGCAGCCATTGACAATAAAGAATAATGGAGAAATGGTCCAGAAATAAATTTGACAGCAAACCCTCCAACTGAAATGTTAGTTCATGTAACCAAGATTTAAAATAGTCTTAGGTGAAATAAAAAAAAGTTAAACAAGATGATAAAGGCTAGTTCTGTTCTGGAACCTCTGGAGATTATTGTGTAAAGAAGGTTTATTCATAAAATAAAATAAAATAAAAAACTTTACTCTTCATGAGACTGTTCTACTGCACCAGAATGTCCTCAGTCAGAGGTTTCTTTAGATTCACTGTAATACAGACTGCTACAGGAGAACCTTTCTGTCCACAGTCATCAGAATCTATAACAACTCTTTGGAGAAACTTGGATAATGTGAATTATAACATTTAATTTCCCTCTGGGGTTAATAAATCTCTGTTTGAACTAAAACAGACATTTATATCCAGTCAAAAAGAAGCATCTTAGAGACCTAACAAACTGGCACCATATCCAGTGTTTTGATAGTTTACCTCTAATCTAACACAGTGATGAGACTGCTGTTTAGAGACTGGCTCAACTATCGAGAAATGATGATGCATTTATAAAAATGTGGGTTTGCTTACTGTGCTACTCTGTGAATTATATGTCTTAGTGCAAAACCCTTTAAATGGTCGGTATGACTGGTAAAGCTCCAGTAACAGTTCAGGCCATTTCCCATTTTGCTGCTGGTTGTGTGACGCACACCAGTTGTGAATGGAGGCAACTCAGAGATGATGCTAAGATGGTGATGAAGGGCTGACGTGAGGGCAAGCAACAACAGCAGTAAACAATTCACTTGGGGTCATGGTTTTTGTGGTTCTGCAATGAAATCTATTAGAATATACCCCAACCACTTCTCTAACTCCATGACTGTCACATTCTGTCTGTGGATTTTTCCTTTTTCCTTTATGTTTTCCTACCGCCATCTTCTTCTCTTGGACAAAGAAGCAGATTTAGCAGCAGCCAGCAAATAAGCACAAGAAGTCTATTCAAACAGCTCAGCCATGACAGAGACTGAGAAAGGAAGAACCACTGAGCAGGAAGAGTAGAGGAAGACGGAGTAAATTCCTTGAATAATGTGAAAATACCAATAAACAACATCTTTATGAAATGTAAATCACATTACATGAAGGCATTATGCCTTTAATTGCATCCATTTCGTATTTGCAATTCTACCTCCCCCCCCATTTACTACTGCTTTCCATTCTCATCATAGCACATACACACTTGCATAGACACAATGCTCTCTGATGTTATAATGCCCTGAGGTCCATTAACCAGACCAGACTAACAACAAAACTAATTGGCAAAAAGACTCCAGAAAATTTCAAGACTAAAAAAAAAACCAAAAAAACCCCCAAAGAATTTATTTGTAGAAGTAAATTTCTTAAAGCAGTCATGCAGTTGAGGCAAAATGAAAGCTTGCTTGTTTTGTTGCCTATGTGCTTAAAATGCAAAGATCAGAGGCAGATGTTTGCCAGGTAAATGTAAGGAATGCTGCAATTAAATAAAAAGGAGCCATAACCAAGTGTGAGTTGAAGGGTGAGCAAACATATCACTGCGTTATTCATAAAAATAGAAATACCTCTCTATGTCAAATTATTTTGTAGCAAATGTAAAGCCATCTCTGTGTCAGCTATTATTTTTAATGAAATCACATCACAATGATCCAGAGTAAACCTGGCAATATGAAAAACAATGAATGAAAACTAATGAAAAATTGGATTTAAAGTTCCAATTCTGATTGGAAATCTTCAGACAGATTAAGATAAAACTTTAAAGTGCTGAATCAACATCTACATTTTGCATATTGTGGTATTTTCTTTGTTCATATGTGGTCGAATTAAGCTAATATTCAAGCGCTTGTGTAAACTGATTGATAAGCTGTACAACAGAGATGGCCTACTGTTTAGCAAGCTAGATCTCTCCTAAATAAGCATGTACAGTAAGATGTAGGTTTAGCTAACGACAGAACTGTCCATAAGGGCCCAGAAAAGCTCTGCCTTTCCCTTCCTGCAGTTTTCACTTCTGCTTTCTGGCTTATCTGTTCTTGACCTTCTTGTGCTGCAACCAGCATAATGAACTCAAACTGTAGAGAAAAAAAACAGCCTGAAGAGGAGGGCGCTGTATAAAACCAGCCTGCGTGTGCTTTATCGGAGCAAGGACACAGTAGAGCACGTATCCACACCTTGTTTGCCTTTGGCTTAAATTAATACGCTGGTACTCGACGAGATAACAGGGGCATTTCCTATTGTGAGCCTGCTTGGGAAAAGGGAAGAGGGAGGTACGTTTTAATTGCGAGCAGGACAAACTCGTCTTTGAATAGCAGACATTTCTTTAAAACTAGAGCAAGTTATAAACAGCTGGGAGGCAAAGTGGAATGGTATACTGTGAGAAACATGTGACAAATTGTAAAAGAGGAATAGAAAGTGGACAAACTGAGAGAAAAATGTGAAACACGCCTAAGAAACGGCAGGGGGGGAGGGGACGGTGAGGAAGGCCAGGTGGAAGTGGGGAAAACGAAAAGGTAAATTGGAAAGAAAAAAGGGTCAAACAGAATCTCAGAGGCGGAAGGAAAATGAGAAATACAGAGAGAAGGTGGAAAATGGTGTCAGCCAGTCGGAGGTTCTTTATGATGGATGACAACCAATCATCTGCCTCTCCATCCATCATCTGATAACACATAAAGGGAGGAAACAACCAAACTGAAGCACAGAAAATCTTTACAACACCTTCACTTGCATGTATGGCTACGTGCAGTTCATGTGGAATAATAAGAAAGAATTTTTTTTGAGAGAGAACAGAGAACCAATAAACAGCCTCGCCTTTGGGTATCATCTCCTCCCAAAGTCCCAGAGAGCCCTGTTTCAGCTCAGATATAAACTGTCCATGAACAGAAACGTTACTTCTCTCCAAGCACATGACGCTCACCACAGAAACTAAGCAGCAACCACCATGACTGGAGGCTGCATCCAACACAGATGGACTCACTGACATGCAGTCATGCTGGGCTTTGATTAAAGGACCATATAAATAAAAACCGGAGCATCACATGAAGCCAATGATGAAATATTTCACTATATCTTTTGTTGATCTGCACACCATATTTACAAGGACTTTATTAGTAGAAAAGCAGATAAACAGGTTCACAAAAGGATTGAAATTTATCTGACTAGAATCTGATTGTGTGAAATTATATTGGGTACTGATTAAGAAAAATAGTAAATCAATCAAACAAATGACAGCAACTGAATCCATTTATGCATCTGAACATGGTGAAGACTCAAACTAAGAATCAGAACGTGAAGGAAGGAGGATTTCTTGGACTTTTAACAATAAATATTTGTATTTCAAAAAGTGTCTCAGCTTTACAGAAAACAGTCAGTCTTGGCGACGTCAGAGATTTAAAAAATGCAAAAGTAACTAAAATATTTTTCAATTTCTGAATCTCCAACGTATTAAAACTTGAAGTTGACAAGCTAGAGCAGCGGTAGATTTCACCAGACCACTTCTCAAGACAGTAAATGGACACTAAAACTAAAAAAGCCTCACCAAAACAAAACTTCTTCAAAATTAGCAAAGGTCGATTTGGAAACTACTTTCTAAAAGTCAGATCAGTTGCAGGTTTACATTCACAGGCATGAATGACTACGCCCTAAATTCTTCCTCTTGAAGTCATTTGCAGATCAGTTCACATTTCTAGATAGAAAAACATAAAACTGAGGATCATGGTTTTATGCTGAGAATTAAACATTCCTCTTGCTTTAAAAACAATTAATACATTAAAAACTGCTCACTGTTTTTTCAGACCAAAATGTTTGCTGAAACATAGAACTGCAGATAAAGACAAAGACCAACTTGCATACACGGAACAACACAGAGTTTAGTCCAACTTGGAGTCAAAGAGACAATAAATGACCAAGAAACAACTTCTTTCCAAAAATAATAACAAGCCATTTTGTAGAGCGTATAGATAAGGCTTGCAGAAAGTGCAAAAAGTTTGCAACCGGACCTGAGTACACACCTGTGCTTTAAATGCATGAAGGGAAATGTGCGTGTCTGTCCTCCCAGAAGTGTTTAAAATGACATTATAGCATCTAATCCCAGCAGAGTACAACTGCAAGTACAACTGCTGTATCAGCAAATCTTTGCATGAAGGTGACAAGGACACTCCAGGCAAATGTCTATGCATTGTCCCCCCTTGTTTCACTCCTCCATCCCCACTCCTCTTTATTCAACTAAACATTTAGTCATCACCCGTTTATATTTTGGTCACACATGCGACACATTAAGCACATCCCAGCTACTGAAAGTGTTAAGCATGACGGTGTAAGTTTCCATTTGACTTATTCCACAGAGGATGTTGTGGGTTCTCCACCCTGTCCTGCACACACTGCTTCCTTATCTTGAGGATGAAGAAGTAAACATATCTTCAGGTAGCCCTGCTTAAAAAAAAAAAGCAAGCTAAGATAGCTTGAAGTTACAAACACTTCAATATATGTAAAGAGCGATCAGGAAGTTTAGGGCATTTACTAAAACCCTACAGAAAAAAATAATATCACCCTCACACCGTCAATTTAAACTATGAAAATCAAGAAACTTTAGTACTCTTTCATAGTCTTTCCACATTATATTTAGCAAAAAAATGTAAATTATATTTTTTCCTATTCAAAAAAACATGAAAATAATAAAAGGCAAAAAATATAAGAGGACAGAAAAACTAAAAGTTTTTTTTTTATTTAGTCATGTTCAGTCATTTAGAATATGCTTTCCAGTGAATCTCCTTTTTCAGACACCTTTTGATATATTAATTACCTGTTGTAAATAATCTGAAAATGACTAGATATACATGACAATGTTTAACTCAGTAGTTACACAGTGCACAACTTTTTATGTCACAACTTTACATTAACTTTACATTATTCAATTTTATATTCTTTAGATACACCCCGTCTCTTTATGTGTGAGTGATGTTAATGTATTCTTCAATGCGTTTAAATATATGGCAAGAAAAAAGTTTGGAATTGCTCTTTGTTCAATTTAATTGCAGTTTCTTTCCTCACATCGCTGCATTTATATTAGCATCAGTTTCTCTTTCACACTGTTCTTATTTTCGTTTTCTTTTCGTGACATTCAAATAACTTTGTACACTGACAGAGATCTCAGTCAGATATCTGCTGTTAAAACTAGAGATTGTTGGCATAGCTCAGCGTCAGCTGGCGTCAGCGTGATGTTCCATCTTCCCGACATCAGAAACCAGTTTGTTGGAAATAAAATGAGATTATGAACTAATAAATAAGGTAACATCAAGAGACTCTTCTTGTTTTGAAGCTTAAATCGCACAAACACCACATGAGAAAAAGTTAGTGTTGTCATAGTGATAGATTTGTCAGCTTCATTAATAATTGAGGGAACTGCGCTTTCTAGTTAAGCTTTAGACACATATAACAAATAACCTTGCATGGTAAACGACCTTTCACAGTGACATATTATGCAAGTCATAACCATCTATTAGTCAGATTTTATAACATTAATTCTGCTAAGTACAATTTCTAGAAATAGGAACTCAGATTTCCCCCTGAAGCTTCCTTGTAGCAGAGTTTAGTGAATTGTTTTCAACATGTTCAGTTGTTCTACATACAGTAATTATATCGATCTTCCTCTACGCAGCACTAAGGGAAGTATTTGCTGCTTCACAGCACAGAGTCAAACTGGGATTATGCAAACCCAAATATTCAGAGGAAGCTGCTAACAACCACCTGCAATGTGTGTTCGAAATGCTTTCACTTACCTGTGTGGGTTTATTTATTTGAAGCACTTGTGTTTTCGGTATGAGATTGCATGTTTTCTGCTACGTTTTGTTTGTTTTTTGATTGGTAGTGTATTTCTGGGCATGACCAGGCAGGATTCCAACCACTGCACATCAGGAAGAACAAGTTCCACTTCATTGCTGGGTGTTTGTACACATCCAACAAGTTGAGCTCCAGAAACATATGACAAGCTGACATAATAAGCTTAGCTTAAAAGGTTGTTACAATTTGCTTTTTCTAAAACACGTCAGGAATGCGTTCAATATTAGAAAAACACATCGGGAAATGAAAAAGTTGTGCAATGTTTCTTTTTCCTGCTGTTACCCTCAAGCAATTTTTGTTGGCTTTCTTTTAAAACAAAATTTCCATAAATACATAAAATAAATAAATAAATTTTAGAACTTTTTGACCCAAAATTTTAAGAAGCTTAATTATCAGAGAGGTTACAATGATGACTACAGACTTTTTGGGTTCTAATTAAAGCAGAACTCATTTCTTAAGTTGACATCTTAAGGCTCTCACACACTTGGGCGTACTTCACTCTGCGGAGACCCGTGTGTACTTGAGGTAGACTTAAAATAGACTCAAAGCAGATATCTGCACAAATGTTAGTTTTTATGCCCACTTAAGCAGTAAACGGTGTTCATATTTTTAACTGTTTAGTCTGCGACGCAGAATTGAAGAGGTTTAGAGTCGGCGCAAACAGTCGCACAGACACACAGTGCAACTTTGTGTCGCTGTAACAGTTGTGCAATTGATGAAGAAGAAATGAGGCACCGAACCAGCTCATCAAACCTAATATAGTATCCATTTGGATTGTGGGAAATGAAGGAATTTGTCACAAGAAATGTCGGCAATCGGTACGTTTGACTACGAAACCGCAGCCGTTATGAATGTGTATGCTTGAGTGTGTGGGAGCCTTTAGTTTGCAGCAAAACTGAACATCTATAGGAACAGCCTGGTTCTCCAAGAAAGACTTCATAGCAAAACGACTGTTTCTCACCACAGATGCTCAGTTCAAACCGAATCCATCTGCTCATTAAGATTTCAATAAGCTGCTTGTGTATTCAACTGACCTTGTGTTTGTTAGCCTAAGGTGACCTCCAGCATTTAGTTGTTTTCAGAAGACAAACTGCCTAGTGGCCACAAACAAGACGTTGCCTCATTATTTTCTCAATCCAGAATGACAGCAAGTCACAGGTCCTTTTCTGAACACCATGAAGGCCCCTGTACCAGCTGAGTAGCAGTGCACAGCAACAAGTGAGGGAGGGGAGTGTCAAGCCTTTCTTTTTTCTTGAAAAGTCCCCATCTGTCACTCACATTTCCCGATGAAACTCAGTAAAATCTTTTTACTGAGTTTCATCATTAAAACGATATGATAAACTTACAAAGTGCTTCAGATTTGCTTTACGAAAGAGTAAAACCTAACTGGTGCAGTTAATGCTAAAACCTTATAAACTTTACCAAGTTAGGCATTTAGATCAAATATTTTTGATTGATTTTTCCATATTTAGAGAATATGGAATTATCTCATTTGCCCTGTCACTGATTAACTATATTATTTTTGACTCAGCTCAACATTAGGCAATTTCCCTGCTTTACATTTACAGTTGAAAGGATTTCCTGAAGCAAGCAAAAATGAAAGAGTCAAATAAACACCCATCCGCTGCTATTTGATTCGTTGACTTTTTTGTAAAACTAGAGCAACAGACGCTGTGGAGACGACAATAGACAGGACTAACAAAAACAAAACAGAAAAATTCCCTTTAGAATGAGAGAAGCAAATTAAAAATCTATTTCATGAGGTTTACTGCTTTTGAGGAGCAAAAGAGAAGAAGCAATGATAACCCAACTCAGACAAGGCAGATCAATATCAGGTTTCATATCGATATCAAGCGCAAAATTATGGCCTCATTTTTATTTCCCTCATTTATTGCGTCTAACTGCATCGCCGTGTTTTTATTGCTGTCTGACTGAATCTGTCTCCTTTTCCTTTCAGAAGATTCTAAACTTTAAAAGCTGTGGACAAAAGCACTAAAGTTCCACAGAAAACTATCATTTTTTGGAATGCTGCAGTAGATTTATGCTTCTTCCTTCACCAGCACCAAATTATTTCTCAATCTGGAAATAGAGACTTTATATAACAAAATTATAGATTTAAATAAGACGTAAAGAAGTATGGCTGCAATTTTGAGCTTAGAATAAACAATAACTACAATCTATCTGAAATGGCCTATAGTAAAAACCTAAATTAGAAACAATTATATATATGTACCAATGATTTGGAGAAAATGTGATCGGAACTCCCCAAAGACAAAGTGCATTTTATAATTTCCGCATTCAGTTCAGAGGTAGAACAATTTGTGTGTATATGAAACAAAATTTGGAATTGGAAAAACTAAAATTCTCAATGTGATTCTGCACTCAAAAGGCTTTCTTTGAGTGCAGTGTGAAAGTGAACCACACCAGCTGAAAATGTAACAAACGCTGCGATTTTAGTCACCAATCAAACTGAGTCTATCAGACTATCAACTGTGGAAGCTCTTCTGGATGGTGGCCACGTCACAATTAATTTTTTGCATACGTTTGTTGTTTACAAAATGCAATAAAGTGCATTATATGCTGTCAACTGTACTGCTCCAGCTCTTGCCCATTTCCTCCGCTGCATTTACAAGGCTATTAATTACAACATGAGCAGGATCTTATCTGTATCTAACTGCAGAGCTGCTAAATTTATTTTAGAAAAGCTGCTGCTGTTAAAATGGATTTTTGGGGCATAAAAACCTGGTGAGAAGTTCTGAAAAGCAGCTTCGTTCAGTGACGAAGTTGGAGCCAGAGATCTCACCCAACAATGTCACTTTAGTGAAACTAAGTCAGATTTATGTGACTGTGACATTTTCTTTGCCTTTCCTTAAAAGATAACATACTGTTAGTGCTGCAATAAATGACTGTGTTTATTTTACAGTTATAAATATTTCTACCTTAAGTCTGACGGCTAAGATTTACAAATCCCTAACAGATTAAGCTTTAAGAGTATGAAATAATGACCTTACTGTAATCCAGTTAACCTTCCTGATGTCTGCTGAAGCTCTTTGTCCCTACTGTGTAAAGTAATGAATCTCGCTGGAGTAAGTCCTATCCTTAGTTATTAATTCTCTTAACACCAGCTTTATTTGCCGTATTCTCTGCCTCTCTACTCTGAAATATATCCAAAGAAGGCCAAACCGAACAGGCAGACTGTCCTCAGAAAGGATTTTTCTGTAGGTTTAAACGAAGCTTAACATCATCTGGACAATCAAAGATTTACTGAAATCCACAAAACATTTGCTAACATGCATTTTATGAAACCATCATGTAAGTTATGCTTGTGTGCAGCATATTGAGCTGCAAATTCAAGGGTGAAAATCTGATGGGCAGACAGACAGAACAATAGTACATGAACAATAAAAGGTACAGCCTAATATTTTATCCAAAAATGATGTTAGTAATGGTTTTGGTTCTGCATCTGATCGGAAGAGTCTCCATTTTAAAAAGTCACATTTTTACACTCTAGAACCCATTTGCTAAAAAATTACTTTTTGGTCTCCCGAAGCACAGTTTCCTTTTGGATGCATATCAGTTCTTACTGTTGAGTTGCACGCAATGTTTCATTCATTTCATTCTGCACTAATAAGTCTAAATTTATAAGTTTCAAGATAAAAAAAATAAAATAAAAAAATAAAAACTAATTATGACCAACTCTGACTCAGAACTCTCTTTTTTTTGCTCATGTGGATAAACTAGCTGCACCAATAGAATAGAATAAAACAAACTTTATCAACGGATTTCTAGCTCTTATTTTGGGACCATTTTACGCAAATACTGGATTGGCTCACCAATAATGCAAACAGATTAGTTTCCTTCACTCAATCAGGGTTTGGTACCAGAGTCAAATATAGTTGCTCTCAACAGAGAACCATTTGGTTCTACGACAACCAGAAAGCCACCACCACCGCTCAACCTCATTACGCCACAACAAATAACTCTCCTAACACGTGACTCTCCCTGTAGCAGGGATGTCTGCGTTTCCGAGGAGGACCTCAGAGCAGGGAAGCAACTCATCAACACAGCTTTAGGGAGTAAAGCAGCCAGCATTCACAACACACACAGCAAATTTAAACAAAGAGCTCATAGTTGCAGTAATGTTGCATTTCTTTCTACTCAAAGTGAAAAGAATGTTATTCTAGATAAAGTCAAAGTTTTGTCCCAGCAGAGAAGCTGCAGCTTTACTCATTATGTTGCTTTAGCAGTGTGATAAGCAAAGTAATGGCCAGCAAAAACCTTCTTTGAGATCACCCAGCAGCACCAACGGTTGCGTCACAGTGTGCTCCTTGCTAAACAGCCAGAAGCCGCACAAGTGTCTCTAACTGCAAATGTTTTATTCTCTTACCAACCACACACACACTTTAAATAGGCCACATTTCAATAAATGTCAAGAGTAAAAACACTAATACTAACTCAGAGGTTTCCTCTTTATTTTGTGTAGTTTCAATGAAACTGCTTATATGAAGAGAGAGGATGAATCTGTTGACCAAAATAAATAAATAAAACCTCCAGGAAATGCTTACTAATAAAAAAGAAATAATTACCTCCCCTGTTTGCTCTATCCCAGACCATTTACTGTGGTTTTCTTTTATGTTTTGATGATTGAATTCTGCTCAGTGCACAGGAAGCTGGACATTTAACGTCTCATTGCTAGTCAGAGCAACGCGCCCTCCTCCAGACTCAATCTTCGCTTTAATTCCCCCCAGGTGTACGCGCCGCCGATGGACAGGAGTGTCAAACAGGGCGTGCAGCGTAATTGTAAAATCGGGGGCCACGGCTCCACTGTTTGCCTTCAAATGATGGGGATGGTGTTCCTGCTTGTTAAAGCCTAAGTGACTGTGAAATGTGTGTAGTCTGCTAAACGACATCTCGACAGCCAGTGATGAAGCGCCGCCCGCCAAGCAGTCAGAGATGGAGCGATTATAATTTATCCTTTTCAGAAAAGGGACGCTCCAGATCCAGCAGAGACATTTTAATGAGCGCAGAAACAAATGTGGATGTTACATGAGAACATGAGAGAAAGGCTAAAGACACAAACATTTGCATAAGTCAATATTGTTTATGCAAAAAGAAATTACAAAACATTGAAATAAAAGCTACTTTAGGAAAATACTTTCCATCATTCCTTCTGTGAGTTGACATCAATGCAGAAGATAGGCTGACATCACTCTGAACTACAGAAACCCAAGGAGTTCATTAGTGACCAAAAAAGATAAAAAATCCAGATTTTCTACAAAATTAAATCTTCAAATAATCAGTAGAATCAATTAATCGTCTTGCCCTTTTTGTACTGTATATCACCTATTAATAATATTTAATCTAACAGTAGGACTTTAAACCTGGGTGTTTGTTTCAATGGTCTTTCCTCTTGTAATAAACACAGTTTAATAGCCCACCCTTGTCCTCATTTGCTTCTAACTTATCTCCCACCTTCTGTACAACAGCTGCAAACACCCACCCTGATCGCTATCCAAATTCCAGGATTAGCAGTCCGCTATGAATACCGGCGAGTTAAAACTGTCACAAAGCATTTGCCATTCGCCGCCACGCAGTCAGTTGCTTACAGGGTGATGGGGATTTAGCGATGTGCAGATTTCCCGCGCTGACCCTTCTGACATGTGTGCGTTTTAAGCCGCAAAAGCCTCCCTGTCACTTCTGTACAATGCACACAGTTGCACAATAATACAGGATTGAGCCCCTCTTGAGATATTTTTATCTAAATCCTTCGACTTCAATCTGGGTTTTAAATACCAAAAGGCATTTATTGCTGCTGTCAATAAGTGGTTTAAAAAAAAAAAAAAAAAAAGTACATTTCTGTAAAGACAATGATCTAACCAACTTCCAGAGAGAAATTATTTATTTACCATGTTTTCATCAAAAGATGCCACCAGAAAGAGGAGGCGTCATTAATGTTTAGCATATCACACAAGGAAGTGCTGTGAATGCAAAGGGAAGCTAAAACAAAGTGCAAATTGTGTTTGCTGAAGTGAATGTCAACTTGTGTGACAGCCAGTCTGCTGCGGGGTATCTGCCAGCATATTCAACAACCGCGCACATCAACGGGAGCTGAAGGAGGGGGCTTCTGTTGGCTCTGTTTGCGTGTCTATGTGTGCATGCCAGCGTGTGTGAATAAGATAAATGAGAACCGCCAGAGTGTGAAAAAGGGGGGTTTATTTGGCAGGTGAGCAGAAGGGTGGATTTGTTGTTGAATCGAGTGCGTTTCTCATCTGCATACCATGCAGGACGCATTACAGTGAGGTGTGTTTGGCCATGCAGGCATGCCTGACAGCTTCAACATCAGGTGGAGGAAAAGAGGTCACTCATGTCATCGTGAGTGAATTAAGATGTTTATAAAACTCAGCTTATACAGACGCATCTTACCATCAGTGACTCAACAGCTGCTGTTTGTGCACGGGACTGGTGTTCACGCTGTTCACTCCTTCATCCTGTCAAAAATTTCCTTTGAAATGAGAAACTTTGCATGGCAAAAGCCCTTTTGGATTTATCTAAAGAGAGGAAGAATTTTCTAAAATCAACTAAATAATCTGGTACTTCAGTTTCAGCACCTCCTCACCCCCAAATTGTGACATTTACTTACAATTTAACTTTAATAGTGATGTAATTTAATGGTTTTTGTCAGTTTTAAGTGATTGTGACTTGAATTTAATTAAATACTAAAAATGTTAGAATATTACAAAGGACCAATGAAAATACATATAGCCTATTACATAAAATGTTACATTATGGACACATTATGACCTACATACCAGGAGGGTGAGCCACAAAAGGTTTGCTGTTCAACTGGGTTGTATCTAAGAGAAGTGTTGGAAAACTGAGTGGAAGAAAAAACTGCGGTAAAAAAAAAAAAATGCTCACACTGCAGAAACAACAGCTTTGTTTCTGCAGCAAATCCAATTGGGTTTTTATCTTGAGTGTTTTATTTTATGCGAATAAAATAAAATAAAATACGCATTATTCAACGCAGGTGAATAATGCGTTGGACTTTTTTGGTTTTAATCAATTTATTTATGCATGAATTATTTGTTGTTCCTCTTGAATGAAAGACAGAAACAAAGACAGAAAGAAAGAAAACTTTTCTCAAGATGCTGATTTTATTTACAGCATGCACCAAGTCCATGCTGCCAAAAAGTACCAATGTCTTCTTTAATCCATGGTATCACTGTGATTGATATGTCACCAAGAACTCCTGATCAAACGCCCTCAGATAATCTATGTGGTGTTGAAAAGAGGAAGATGAGAAACGGCAAACTCAACGGAGCAAGACATGAACACTGCTTTTTAAGCAACCCGGCCTTCTTGAACACCTCACCAGAATGAACGGCTGATTACACTGCACTGAAGCAGAAAATCAGGCAAAAGGAGCCCAGCCAAGGACTAAGTGCTATACAACACATGGACATACTTTTCACTTGTCTCACAATATTCTTGTTCAGTATTATAATTGTCTGAGAACTTGAATTTTGGTTTTATTAACTGTAACTATAATCATAACAGAAATTACAGCATGAAATATTACTCTGAATAATAAGCATATGTAACACATTTAACTGCAACGCTGAAATATTTTTTTTTTTGTTGAAGAAACTACTTTATTCAGATGCACCAGAATCAACTGAATTGACTAAACACATTCAACAGAGGTTAATATTTTATACCTGACTTACAGGATTTACCTATAATGTTTTACTAGGAGAAACAATAGAAGCTGGTTGATTTGTTTCAAGGAAGGATTTTTTTTCTCTCTCATTGTGTTAATGTTAAGAACACATTCTGGACGTGAGAGAGCTCTTTTTGGGCAAACTATTACAAATTAATTGACTGCTAAAAGTTGCCATTTCTTTCAGCCACTAAAAAGGAACTCGCTTTTTATATACATATACAAGTACTCACACACATCATTGTTTGTGCATGTGTGCAAAGCTGCAACAACAAGACAAAGTCGAACAGAATGAGGGAAGTTGATTTGCATCTACAAGCAAGCACCTATCCCATGGAGGATTAAATTAGAAATGTGACAGCTTCCCAGGTTTGTTCTGTAAAATGAGCCCGACACAGCTGACATACCCTTGAATGATGGATTGAAAGCATAAAAGAAGTTTATTAGCAGCAGCACATCTGCTTTCTGACAATTAACAAGAAGTCTCACACAGATGCCTGGTGCTAGTTGTTAGCACTAAAATGTATGCCCAGATGGCAACAAGTTTCTCCTCTCACCATTTCTCCAATTCTGCTTTCAACGCGACCACCAAGGCTGCCGCAGTCACTTCACTGCGCCGCTCCCTTCCCTCCCTGTCTGCAGCTCAACTTTTCCAGAAACCCTCACAAATATCTGGAAACCCTCCGTTCTCCGACCCTTTACAAATCACAACTTTTACACACTCACGTGCGAAGGCTTGGAGAGGAGCGCTTACCCGGAGACCGAGGCGCGAGGAGCGTCCAGCGGCTGCCTGAGTCCAAAGTGGCCGGGTTCCTCCAGTGAGCTGTTGGTTCAAAGCCTCCCGCCCCCCCAGCGCAGCGTTTGGAGGAGCAGAGGGACAGAAGCGGGGTTCTGTGTTCGTGGAGGCCACAGGTAGAGATGTGTCTCGTTGCGCAGCCCGAGCGCATTTCAGGAAGGCGATAGAGACGAGCAGATTCTCAGTTGAGTCCAGCCTGCCGCGCTGTGCGGCGGTCGCTCCGCCAGCTGTAGAGGCTGTAGCCTGGAACGCCGGTGGGAGGAGGAGCAGCGAAAAGCTGAAGCGCAAAGAGTCATGGGAAATGTAGTAGCATCGATGCGGCGCTCAGACAAATTCTGCTGTGAACTTTAGTTGGGTTTTGGCCTCCCAGCCCCAATCCAATGTGATTCAGTTCACATCAAATTTATTTAACTAAGAACAGCGTATTAAACAATGTTACGTATTAAAACCGTTGATTTGTACGTAGGTTTTATAGCAAAGTGTTAATTTGTAAACCCAGTGCTCGGTTGGACCCTTTTGAAGACAGCACAATTAAAATTAAAATAAAACATTTCCGTCACACACAGAGTTTCGCAGAATTTGCGAGTATTAGCAAGAAAATAAAATAAAAATGGCTGTTAGAGAAAACTAATTCTCCACAACAGAGCAGACTTTGTGTCAATAAAAAAAAAAAAAAAAATACAATCATTGGATCAAATTCTTATTTTTAAAAATGACTAACTGTTGGTTACACTATTAATTAATTTGCGCCAAAAAGAATGTTTCAAAAATAACTAAAAGCCCCAAATCAACACGGCTTTTGTGCCAATAAAGACTTTACATGTTATATTAAATGTTATGGGATTATACAGTCAGTGAGTCAGAAAAGTATTAAAAGTTCATTTATTTTAGTATATAAAATACTAATGGGCATGCATAGATTAATATCACACAGGCTGATGTTTTAATGGTGATTTTCTACATAAAAAAAAAAAAACCATATGCTTTAATTGGTCAATCTGCATTTCATAGATGTCCCTCTAGACTAAAGGAAAATATACTCCAGTTCTGGTTGATTAAAATACCCCTTTTTTGAAATTTAAAAAAAAACAACAAAAAAAACAAAAGATTTTAGCAATTTATGTTTTGATTATAATTCAAGATTATTTACCTTGATTATTTACTGTCAGCTCTTCAAAGTTTTGAATTGATCAGTGAGGGTATTTTTGTTTTTGTTTTGTTTTTTTCAGAGTTTTGTTTATTTCAGAGTTTCCTCTGTGGTTTATGAACTGGTATTGTGTATGCGATGGAGTCTTCTGCCCAGTTTTTATTTTGGTTGCATTTTGAAACAGAGATGGTTTTATAAATAGCTATAACAAAGTATGACTTCAGTGCCCTGCATAAAGGGTTAATAAACATTGATGTGCAGAGCTTCACGGTGGAAGGAAACTGTGCAGCCCTGCTGTGCATGGTTTGAATCATGCTACAGATAAAAATCTACTAAAGTATGACATGTATCTGCATTCTTCTTTGAGTTAATACCCTAACCCCAACCACTTTTTGCTCAAAAAATAGCAGGAGGATTTTGCACCATGACTCTACAAGTTTTACAGATCTAAAGTTAGCGACATTTATCTTTGCAAAAAGACTTCAAGCTTCGTCAGATTGGATGAGGAGCATTTTGAATTATCTTTTTGTTTATCTCGCCACATGTTCTTTTGGTGTTCGGTCAGCACTTTGACTGGAACATTCCAGCACTTGAAAATGCTTTGATTTATTGCACTATAGATCTTACTGTATGTTTAATGTCATTGCCCTGCTGAAAGGTGAACCTCCCAAGCGTTTTGCAGCCTCTAAGCTGGTTTTCTTCCAGGATTGCCCTGTATTTAGCTCCATCCATCTTCCCTTCGACTTTGGCCAGCTTCCCTGTCCCTGCTCTTAGCTGTTTCTCTAATAAATACTTTCCTTGGCCTGCTCAGGTGATTGCTCAATTGTCAGCTCACTTGGATGGCCCTGTGTTGAACAGTGATTGTACTTTGTGAATTGTTAAAAGCTGAGATCTTGCTTTGGTGCTTAACTCTGTTTCAAAGTTCTTCACAAACTGTCTGCTGTGGTCGTCTTGATGGTGTTTACTCTCTAACAAATCTCTGAGGCCTTCACAGAGGATATAGAGAGGATATTTATAGAAACTATGTAACTATAAAAGTATGAAACTTTTTTTTTAAAATAGCATACCTGGAGGGATTTCTGCAGATTTTATTTCAATCACTTATACATGAGAGGTTGCCTCCAGGAGCTTTTCAGTATTTTTATGGATTTATGCGTTCTATGATTAATGAGGTCCATGTGAAATTACATTACAAAGGGTTAGAGAGAAGGATAAAAAGATTACATGGAATTCAGTTTTTTGGGGATGCATACTTGCAGAAAATCCCTTGTGATTCAAAAGAAGCAGACACTTGAGTGATGAATATAATAAAGGCAAAACAGCAACATTACAGCAGAGCTCTCCAGGGGTTAGCACCAATTCTAGCTGTGGTATTTATACGTGAAACACCTGGGTTCAGACTATTAATGTCTACAGTGCAGATGCATTCTTGATTTAACCCGAAAAGAGAATAACTACTAGGAAAAGCTGATGTGTTTTACAGTAAAACAAAGAGGGAGGGTTGTAACCTTTTTTTTTTTTTTTTTTTTGCAATAACTCCCAGGAATATCAGTGACAAGAAGAAAACTGTTTGATGCATTTGCTTTCATTAAAAGCAAATCTTTAAGCTTTAAGCTCAGACTGAGACCGTGATGGATGAAATTCTACACCAAGACAATAAGTTGCTTTCCTTTCAGGTCAAACATTCCCTTGTGCATTCATTGTTTCTCAGCAGCCTCTCCCCCACTTTCTTACTGCCTGCGCAAAGAGTACATTTCCTACAACAGCTTGCTGTGTGTGTGTGTGTGTGTGGTACATGTGGGGTGTGTAGAGGAAATGCTTCTGCCTTTCAGTAGCCTTATGTCTAAATTTAGAGAACCCCGGCTGTCAGAGGCCAGCTCGGACTGCTGGCCGCTCAGGAAAGAGACTCGAAGCGTGTTAAAGTCGGGGACAAATTGTGTAAAGCTGGGCTGTGCTCAGCTGAGAAAAACACATTTGCTCCTTTGCACGTCCTGAAAAACAAGATCTATAAATATCCCCAAACAGCCAGGAGCGTTTCAGGAAGTGTAAATGCAATGGTGAACAATGTGAAATGGGAAGAAAAGTTGGGTCATCTATCATAAAACAAGATCATTTATGAGAAACGAAAGATATGATCATCTAAGAGTCATTCTTAGATCATAGATGAGGTTGAGATTACATTTACTGTAGTCATATGAAGAAAAAGAAAACAAAAGGCCAACAATACAAATTCAAGCATGCAAGGAATAGATTAGTGTGTCTTTTTTAAATCTGTTTGCAAGCAGTGCATTGTTCGTGTCTTTTTGATTAGGAGATGTGCATCTATGTCTGTCTGGAGAGCAGCATCGCCTTTGTTGACTCAATTCCTGACAGACCCCTTTCGCCCCCCTCTGTTGCTCGTTTGCCCTCTAATGTGATTCGGTTCTGCCAAAAGGAGATGATAGCACCAAAGAGTCACAGTCGGTTTGCCTCTGGGCTTTCCTTTAATGGGTTTTGGCGTATAACCAGGGACAAAACTCTGCTTTTTCCATCAGTATAATTTTGTATTTTAAATCAACATTATGCCCAAATAATGCTGGAAAAAAATTGACAGAGAGCTCAAATGCAATATGGAAAAGTCTGGATGCAAAATAATTTATAAGTTTTAAAAATCATAGGTCTGGGCAAGTATGGAAGAAGAAAACAGTTTGAAGAAAAAAAAAATACTTCCACATTTCTTTTGTTTCTGCTATGAGCACTGCACCTCATTCGCCACCCCTTAATTCTGGTTTTTAATGCTCTCTTTAAAACTAAGTGAATATTTTCTACATTAAACTGGGTATGTATTCAATTAGTGCTGGTTGCATGTGCATGAATTGGAGCAGCAACAGCAAAAGCATGGTCTGTTCTACATTTCTGCTTGGATTTAAGTAAGAAGCTGCTGGTTGTCGAAGGGATAAATAAATGTCTACTTTGCAAATTGTGAGTCATAATAGAATTGAGAAAAGTCTTTAGGAACTGAACTGTAAAGATGCAGATTGATTTAAATTGATTGTATGTGGCAGACAAAATTGGGTTCTACTGAAGTCATCAGTATCATCAAAGATATAAACCACATTTGTCTTTATGGAATTTGGATTTGTGCAGTGAAAATAGGTGAGCTGAAATAAGTAAAAAAAAAAATAAATAAATCAAACAAACTTGAATTTGAACTACTTTGCAAAACTCTACAAACTCTGTGAGATATTACAGCCACAAACTATTAATATTGAGTCAGGCACTGCTGCCAGTCTTTTGGGACTGTTGTCCAAAATTTAATGTATGAAGTGTGATAGTGAGCGAAATCAGTGGTGCATAGTGGGCATGAGTGAATACATGTGTTGTAGTGTGCAAGAAAAAATAACCTATGAGACAAAAATGGCATCATACCTGAGGAGGAGATAAGACACAAATTAGTCAGTAGTTATAGTTTTAAAAAATGTATATTATATTATATTATATTATATTATATTATATTATATTATATTATATTATATTATATTATATTATATTATATTA
>CAEGAD010007443.1:0-26969 GCA_903067055.1 Poeciliopsis paucimaculata | reverse complement strand
GAACTTTGACTATTCGCCGTGAAACATCAAGGTTGAATAATTTCCTAATGCAAGATCACAGCTGGATCAGACTTCCTATGTCTCTCTGCAGAACAGTCCTGAACACATTTACATGGTCACTTGATGACATCACCTTAGCCCAGCTAACACCACAGCAGCCCATGAAATATAGGTTATGTTATGCAGGTTAACATATTAATTATTTAAATATACATTATTATAAGTTTTAGTTTTTTTGTTCTTTTTTTTTAAATAATTTTGTTTTGTGGGTTAGAGTTCAAATATTCATTCATTTCGTTTAAAAATAATAGAAAGTACATCTTTATCAGCAGTCACTGTTTAGAAACCATTTCAGTCATTCACCACTTGGGGCCAGTATTACTCCACCAATAAAAGACCTTGTATTAGAAAGATGAATAACTATACCAGTATTTCGCCAGTAGGGGTCAGTGGTGCTCCACGAATGACAAAGAGATTGATGGAGAAAATTACTTTTACTCTATTATTTATTCATACGCATTTCATCCTGTCAAAACTGACTTAAGATGATGAATTTTACCCACTGTAAAAGTCCATAACAATAGATTGTAACAAGTCACTATATTGCTTAGTGTGTGTCACCACAAGGGGGCGCTTATTCCTTTTTTGCATTGCAGTGCGGTTGGAAAGAGTAAGAACTCTCTCTGTCCCTTGTTGTCGAGTTGATCGGTGATGGCGAGGTGCGGGCGGTTGCCTTCCGTTATGTTTCTCATGTATGAGATTATGGTGTTAGCATGTGGAGAAATAAACCGAAAAGTGTGGAATACTTCAACAGTGTGTCCGGCTGTTTCGGGTTAGCGTGGCTAACCACCACCGCTAACTCCTCCAACCTCGCACCGCACCGTCACAAGATCATACACAGGTAATTTCTGTTGGCTTAAAACACGCAGTAAATGTAGTGTTTTCTTAATAACTGTTATTTACTACCGCCGGTAAATACATCAATTTTACTTGTCGCTACTGTACTGGTCAGTCAAGGGCACAATCAAGTTAAAGCAATTTGATTGGTTGTGATGAACTGAACTGTACTGGAGTTGTGCGTGTACACCGCTCCGAACTAGCAGACGGCCGGCGGCCGTGAAGAACGAGGTTGGGTCTGTACCGCTGTGGATTGTTAATTTTTTTTTTTGCCAACCAGTTGGAGCTGCAAACTTTTCCTGACCGTGGATTTTCTAGCTGCAGACCCGAACGAGGTGGATTCGTAACGGACTATTGGAGCAGTTTTATAGCGGTTCGTTTAAAGCTGTTAATCCACGGTGGGGTGAGTAACTCATTCTGTGAGCCGCCATTATTGGAACTGCTTTTCCGAGGACGAATGCTAACCGAGCCCCTCAGGCCGCCAATGTTTATCAAGTTAACAGACAGCTTTATTAATTTCAGAAACTGAATAGTGTGCTTGATACATCAGTTTTACAAATTCAGCCTTGTTTGTTTGTTTTTATGTATAGAACCTGTTTAAAGGGTTGTTTCGAACAGCTCCGCGAGAATGCGGTTGCACTATATATGTTGTCGTGCTTTTTGGTTTCCGGTGTAACGGAGGCGTGTGGGTAATTGAAGATACACGACAAGAACGAAAGGTCTCTTGAAGGAACTTTACTCTTTCCAGCACAGATGAATTATAACGAAAACTAAGTTGTTCTCACAGAAGAACTGTGTGGCTTCTGGCCTCTAGCTCTGGCACAGACAGCATTTTGCGATGTCCGGGCAGTGAGCGGTGAGTGACATAACCAACAACAGAAAACATAATGGATCAGCTGTTAGATACTGGTTGCTAAGGCAACCACCAGCTGTCAAGCGCAGAATAAACAGAACTTAAAACAACGAATCTCGCGATGCTAGCCTTTCCCCCGAGCTGTGTTGCATCTACTGATCTAGGGATGGGAAACCAAAACACAAAACCAAGCTTAAGATCTAATAAGTTTTAACCGTCCTTACAATATTATATATATATAATACAGTATATATAATATATATTATATATAATGTCATGTATTATAATGTTATAATATAATATTATATATTATGTCATATATTATATATAATAATATATTATTATCGATCCATTGGAGTTGTAATATTTACTTGTAACACTTGTTGTGATTAATACCTAATTAATGGGTGGGATACAGCCTGTGCTATTGTTCTAATGTGCTGAAAGTTAATTGTGCTTTGTTTAATGTGCATTGCGCTTGGTTTATTACTGATTATTTACCGGTTTATTAAACTGGTAAATCTTGAACTTTACCATTTTCCTTCCTCATTTTAGTACAAGCTTTAACTTACGCTGCATTTACATCTCACTTGTAGTTATTTTAGTCTTGCTATTGTGTTCATTTACACACTGTAGTTAAAAAACACCCTGTTGCCAATTAAGAGATTTATTTCTCATTGTGAACTTTTTAATAGAGTGTAGGTCAGACAATCTGAGTACTGTACATAGGGAAAACTAGAACACTTACTTTTACTGTTATTTATATGGATTTCATTCTATGCAAAGTGACTTAAAATGATAAGATGATAAACTCTGTCATTGTTGGCTGCTGCCTGAACCGTGTAGGCGTGGCAAAATGCCGAATATCAGTCCCTCGCCATATTCATACGATTGTCTTTAAATCACACATGGATCATCTGACTGGCGCCAAACTAGATATGTATGACCTTTGTTGACCTCTAAAGAGCCCAACAGCATTGAAATGTAACTTGACTCCACTGCGCCCCCTAGGTTAATCCATCAGCTATATCTCCTCGCTACATCCACCGATCTGCACCAGATTTTTTGCGCATCGTCAGAGTGTGCCGCCAAACGCATCGATGCGTACCACCTGGTGGACAGGTGCGGAAACTGCGCAACAGCTTCTGCGGTGGCTTGCAGGCGGCGGTGCTGGAAACTGCGGGAGAGATTCTGCGGTGGCTGGCGGGTGGCGGTTGCCTGATACCCCGCGGTGGCCAATAGGCCGGAGCGGCGCTTGGCTGCGAGGGCCACTCGAGGCTGCTTGCAGCTTTAATTAGTTTTACTTTGCTACATAAAATGCATTTGAAACCTATTTATTACCTGAATGCACTGTATGCTTAGCACACAAGCTGGAAAGACATCTCAAAGTTTTTTCTCACTCTAACAGCGAATCACACTAAGCTCTTCCTGTTTCAGTGCAGGCAGGATGACCAGAATTATCTCCAGTTCCTTGATTCCCCTGATTGTCTCCCTGTGCATTTAAACCCACCTGTGTTTCTTCTGTTGGGTCCTGGTCAAGTCTTGTTTTGTCTGATGTTTTTCCAGTTGCTACCAGTTTTGAGCCATTAGCCTTCTCTTCTGCGCTGCCTGGATTATTGTGCTTCTTCTTCATTAAATTTATCATTTCTCACTCTACAACCTGGGTTCATCTCATCTTCCTCACCACCTCTAACCACAAATTATGACTGAAAGAACGCTCAATCCGTGAAGTGAGCATAAACAGCGAAGGAAACGATGAAACTTTTGCGGTCCCAGAGTTCTGTCAAACCCCCTGAACTAAATCAGGCTGAAAACTAGACAGAGTTAATAGGCACTGTGGAAGTAGTTTAGTTTTGATGTGGACTTAAAAGGCACTCATAAAAGAAGAAGTACATTTAAAAAAAACAGACTTACAGCTTGCAAATGCAGAAATAAACTACATGCCATCTGATGGAACTAAAATGAATGTTAGCCCATTGCATATAACGATATGCAATGGGCTAACATCCATTTGTTAGCCCATTGCTAATTTGGAGAAAATCAGGATTTGATGGAACATTGATGGTTTATGGCTAATTTGTCAAAACCTCATTTCAGCGTCTGATGTGTGTTCACTAGATGGTTGTCATGTTGCAGTTGTTCTGTGTTATGCCACAACTTTGTGAAAAAGGCTTTGAGATCACTAAGATTTGGAACCCCTGGTGTTCAGACAGCAGATGAAGAATTATGCTTATTATGGATAGTAGATTTTATAAAAAACAAACTGCATAGCCATATTTTTTTCACACTGGTCATCACCTTTTTATGAGCCTTTTATGCCAATTGGGCAGTGACTTCATTTTGCAGCAACAGGCTCTGTGGTTCCAAACCCTCATCCACACTCCATGCCTGCCATGTAAGACCGGGGCTTCCGCCTGGTTAATGCACTGGTATGAATTATTAATTGTAATAAGTGAAGCTTCCAGGCTCTGTTCTTTATTGCGTCTTCCTTCACTGCTCAGTGGCATTAAAGAAATGGCAAAAGTGTCCCAGACAGATTGAGTCCATTAATAACAAAGCTCTGCTTTGGCTCTTTCAGGACTTCCGACCTCTCAGCTCAAATGGCCTTTTCAGTGTCTGGCTGTCTGGAATGTAAAGCAGTTAAACGTCTTCTCCAAACCTTGCATTATATCGTCCTCTAGCTTCTTTATGTGAGGGCATCATCACTGCTTTAATACAAATATTTGCACCTAATAGAAACTAAGCATTGTATACATCAGTTTTCATCTACATTATCAAATTTGGTGGATTAAACAGAGGCCATTTTGATTCTTGTTTCTGTTACTTTTTTTTTTTTTTTAAAAAGAGGGAATTAGACTATATTGTGCTTTATTTATGGCCATTTGTCCTTTTAAATGAGCCGCTGTCACATATTCTGTAGTCTCTAATGTTAAATGGGAAGTTGGTGAGAAGGCAGATGGAGCTCTTGTAACTATTTATGTACCAAACTTGATTACAGAATCTACTACAAATGCATTTCTGGAGGGAAAATGGTAAGCCAGTAGTAAATTATTAAAACATTTCAGCATACATTCTTCTAAACCTGACTCATCTATTCCATGCTTTCCCACTTGTGAAAAATACTGTAAAAAATCGACTTATAAACTTAAATACTTTATTAAACGTATTACTTAAATATATGCGTCGGTGTGTAGAATGAAAATTTCTGTACATCCCACAACTGCCCTCTGACATACAGTTGCAAAATGAGGAATCCTTCAGTATCATTAAGAAGAGTGTGTAGACAGTTCTAGACTGGAGCATATCATCAGGGTGTCGTGCATTCAGATCTGTGCACCACAGAAGTTTCACAGAATGACGATAATCAAGCACATCAGTTTGAAGATTTGCACTGTTTTTAAGACAGCTCCTTTGTTTAGATGAACAAGAGCCCAACAGATTCTCAAGCAAGTCCAAGTGGTGAATTTCTGAACTACAGTGGGTCCCCACACAAACCTCCATTTGCAGTTCAGTATTCAGAAATATTTTTTGCCTAACGTAACTAAATTATTCAGGAAATCCTGCCTCTTCATGGATGTTTCTTTTGATCTTAAATATTCAAAAGAAACTGCAGTTTGGGAAGCTGAACTACTTGCCGCGTTGCCGGGGTTGGCAAAGCAGCCAATCCAGGAGCACCATTTGTTTTCCTTAGCATTAATTGGCTGTACCTTTAAGAGTGTTCAAACCGAATGCATTTCATGCATCAGAAATGTACCCAACACTTGAAGTTCAACACGTGTGACATTGAAAACTTCAAAACTTACAAGACTTATACCTGACTTAGTTTACAAGTGCTTTAGAATTTACCTGGAAACATTGATGGAGGAGAAGCTAATTGTTTCAATGTTAGCACTGAACTGCCACTCATGCAATGTTAGCAGATTAGTGGAAGTGTCCCACTGCATATCAGCTAGGTGAACTAGTGATGATTTAAAAACAATGGCAACCCACTGACCTCCACTGGAATAAAAACTGTCTGAGAGAAGACACAAAAAGACTGAACAAATTCTCGCTGGAACAGGACTTTAAATCTTCAGCCCTGGAAATAGACATCTTCTCCTTGAGGGTTAAAGGTTACAGTTAATGATTAATGGCTGTAAGCCAATTACAAGTTGCTTCCTTTTTATATGAGGTTTGTACTTTTCTCGCTTGCTCCCTCATTTTAAACCATAATCAGGCTAAGTGGTTACAAATGTAATCCTAAAGCACAGATGACCACAATTTAAAACTCTATTGTATCCAATCCACTAGAAGAATCTTCTAGGTCCAATTAAAAAATATACAAAAGCTAGAAACTAAACTGTGATACCTACTGCAGTTTGGACCAGAGCAGCCAAACGTCCACAGTCACTGTTGCTGTTGTCCAAATCACATTTGGTCAGCAGAACTTGTCCCACGCTGAGACACGGTGTCTTCGATTACGAGTGTTTGTTCCACAGGTAGAACGACCACTCAATGCATGTTAGCCATGCTGGCTATCAAGTACCAAGCTGGCGATCTAATATTAATGCAGACAGGGGCTCATAACAGGAAGGTCAGAGATTTGATTGCCGTCGCAGACGTCCCATCTATCAGCAGCTGTGTGTGCTGTCAGGATGTCCTTGAGTGAGGCGCTGCTCTGCTCCTGTTCTCTTTACCGCCTGTCCCTCTGGATCAGTGTCAGTGGAATATCAGCTCTACAGACAGACGGTTAGACATGGCAAACTGTGATTGACGTCAGTCCGTGTCGTTACGTGACACAACATGAAAAGGATGGAATGTGTCAGAACTGGAAAAAAGCTATCAGTTTGTCCCTGTGTCAGCATCTGTAATGCTGGGTTCCCAATATGATCCATATTTCTGGGAAAATATTTTGTAATCACCATGAAGGTGTGCTTGTGTTTATATGGACACAGAGTTGGGGGTTTGGAGTTTTGTACCCGACTCTTTGGTTACACAATGCTGCCACACAGCACTTCAGACCTGCCAAGTGGGACATTTTGTACTTTAAGAAGTTTGTTCAGTTCTCATCTCCCTTCAGGATTTCTCTTACTGAGCTGGATTCTTCTGGTTGAGTTTCAACCAACCAGTGAACAAATAGAAGGAGGAGTTGTGAATCATTTTTTTTTTGTAGAATTGTAGTTTGGTAGTGGGATTGGAAGGGAACGAAGCCATTCAATCCATGTTGGCCACACTTCCAAATATTGAGCAACTAAAGGTGGAGCAAAAGGAATGTTTATGATCTGCCATTGTGGACCTTCTCCACATGGAGTTGTTTACTGCGCATGTCATTTCCTGTTTGCTTCATGAGTTTCAGAAAGCAGTCGGTTCTGAATATCCGGATCCAGACAGTCTGTACGAAGCAAAGTGTAGAACAAAGGCCTGGTTTTACCAGGGGAGTCTAAACTCAATTCCTAATGAGAATTTTTTCCTTCACTCGACAATGATGCAGTCCTTTGTGTTGGTTGATTATATACTAAAAGCCCAAGGAAACTCGCAGTGTGTAAAGTGTGCAAGTTGAAGGGACATGAATGACACCAACACACACTTTCTTATCAGTCTGAATCCTGTCTGATGGGCAGCGTTAGGTGACGACGGCAAAACTGTATGATTTGTGATTCTGAAGAAAAAGGTGTTTACTGTCTGTTATAAAGTATTATGACAATGAGTTAAAGCAGCACATCCTGACGGCTGTTTTACTGTGTGCTACTGGCAACTGTGACATTATCCAAGCAGCCATGACAGCGATGATGATCATCAAGAAAGAGGGTCCATTTTTCAACACGCACACTGGTGTCTTTACTCAAAGCAGACCTGTCAGTGGGAATCAGGGGTTACCTGATGACTGGAAAAACTTTGAAAGTTTTTGCTTAAAAGATGCATGACTTATTACCCCACCTAACCCCCAACTCCTCCACCCCCCCGCACATGCTGCCTGCTGCTGCAGGCTTACCCTCTTACCTGCAGCGACCCCCTGGTCTCCTTCACAGCTCCACTATCTTGAGCAATCTCCAGGACGTTCACACAGGCTGTCAGACCCCTGCGAACATCCTATCTGCATCAACGGAAGCTGAGTGGGTTTGGAAAGAAGCATCTCACCCTTTGATGTAGTTTCTGAAGGCTGCATTTATATTGCACTGCAACTGATTAGAACTGGAAGGATGTCCCAAGGTTGCTGCATTACCAGTCAGTGAAGACAAACTGATAACAGCCTAATCTGACTGTCAGGGAGGTGAATCATAAAGCAGATATAACAGCTAACCCTGCAGTGTTTGTCATGAATTAGATGCTCATCATCTCCAGTACACGTTACTCAGTTTTAACCTCTGCTGGCCTGTTAATATCTCCATGCGTCTCCCAGAGGCTCTTGGACAGCCCGGATATGAAATGACATAACCAGGTTTTTCCTCTGTGCACGGACATGTCCTTGGATGTCTGCTGTTCAAATCGGTTGCATCTTCCTGTCAGGTGACAATTATGCAATGCTGTAAAAACTCTGATCCTTGCATTACTCCAGAGTGTTACCAAAAGCAAATGTAATGCTTCTCTAATCCTAGGCACTGGTGCATTGCTCTTTGAGCAAATCATCTGCACAGAGTTAGCTGCCTGAAGCAGATTAACAGCCAGAAACGTCCAGATGATAAACTCTGCTGCATGGCATTGACTGTGTTGCTTAAAGGAGCAGTTTGATGTGTTTTCGAGGCATAGTGTCATTTTATAGCACAATCAAGTAACTATGTTACCTTAGATTGTTATAAAAATGCTGATATATGACATATGACTTCAAATTGGGCCTCTGTCTCTTTAAGAAACTCCTGCTCTTTCTGAAACTCTGCCTTCAGGACGACATCACAACAAAAAGGAGGTGGAAGGCGGGAAGTTTGGAAACTGCAAGCTTAGGCCTGCCTTACAGACCGGCCTAGGTTTACCCAGTAGAGATGGGCCAGTCGTGAACGTTTCAGCTTTTAGAGTGCACAACGAGAGTCGTGCTTCAACATAAGTGACAATAAATAAAGATCCGTTTGGGAGCTGAAAGAACCGACTCTGTGAACAGAAAACTCCCATCATTCCTACCCAGGTGTTTCACACAGTTGAATGGTTGCTACGGGAAACTCAGGGATTTTTCAGTCATGCATGAAAAGATCAAAGCAACACTCCAGGTTTGTTTTTGATGAGGGAATGACATCATGACATGATGGAAAGCTCAACAAAGTTGACTTTAAATTTTATCACAGTGTTTATGGAAAAGATTTTCTGGATTATACTCCAAATTTATTCATTTCCAATATAAAACCTGAAATATTTTCTAACAATCCATATTTTCTTCTTTAGTTTGATTGATGCGACACTAACATAGCACTAGATATGTTGAAGCAGCTTTCGGAGCTGGTTGTTTCATCTTGTGGCAGTTTTTTTTCTGTCCTGTTTTGTGTCTACAGTTTTGTCATCCTGTCACTTGAGTCCAGACAGACGCACAACGGAGAGCTCAGCGCTCTGCAGGGGGCACGCCATCTGCTGCGCAACGATTTTCTGTTCCTTCTGAGGTTGAGAGCAGCGTTGTCGTTCTTTGACAGCAGAGTGGAGCAGAGCTGATCCGATAACTGAAGAATTCAAACATCTGAAGTGGCAAAATTTGTTTCTGTGGCACTTTCACATGAGGAAACTTGTCAATGAAGGGTGTGTCCCCGTCTGTCAAACCAACTGTGCCTCTGAAAATGGCCTTTCGGTTTCCCTATTGGTTTCCTAATGTCTGCTCAATTTATTGACTTTGAAACTAATGGCTTCAGAAGCAAGAGAAAATAACACAAGGTTTTCTAATATAGTATCATGTTAGGTGATGTATTCAGCATTCCATATCTATCTTAATTCTGTGCTTAAAATTTGGAATTACAAAAATAAATTTGCTGATGGACAAAGGCCAGTTTTGAAATGAGTCACGTTTTTCAATAAAAAGTTTTTGCCCCAGGTTCGATTTTCAGCCATATCGAAATTTGTGCATTTCACAGAACTAAACTGTAAAAGTTTTTTCCGCATCCTGAGTATAAAGCAGTAACATACTGCTGGCCTCAGCGTGCAGCCGGCTCCACACAGTTCAGCCAAAGTTTAGTTTTTCATGAAGTTCTTCTGTAAAATCGTCGGCTGTAATTTCCCCAAAATGCCGTCCAGACCCTCCCAAGTAGGCGGGGCTTGTTACTCTAACGACTGAATGAGATGCCGACGTCTCCTCTGATTGACTGATAGGTTATGAACGCCAGCACCATGACTGAATTATGAAAATATACCACATAATTCTTTACATCTGTCAATACCATGACTTCAAATGACTTATTTTAGTTCAATTTCTTATTTATTAGAATCATAGAAATTGCAGAATTTATTTATTTTTTTACATTAGCAGAATATACACAAAGTTTTTGTGCTGATTTGTAATGGAAATGCAGCTGCTGCTCCTCAGCCTGTCCTGCTCCATACATCAGGCTGCAGAGATGATTTCAGCTGCAAGAATTCAGAAAGACCTTTTCCTCCATCTCACCCCAACACGAGGAGCAGAAAGCGTTGGGCAGCATGTCGGGGTAACCGAACAAACCCCACAGAGACAGACTGTGGCAGAGAGTTCTGGGAATGGAGGGCAGACATGACAGGTGGCGCCTGGAGGCCCAGTAACGCTGCCTGTCTGTCTGGAAGGCCAGAGCCAGGATCCAGCAGAGATCTGGACGGCTGATCGGGCCGTCGAGCCTCCTCTGTCCTCTGTGGAGTTCTCTCTGCTTCCAGGTGTTTTTACCTGATGTTCAGGGTTCTCTCAGATGTTAAATCAGTCTCCAGTAACACATACACGCACTCACCTAAACACACTCTGGATCAAGCTTTTCACATGTCCTCTAACAAATCCTATTAGTGCACTTAACTCGAAAGCTAAAAACAGGCCTTCATTCTTAATCTTGTTAGTTTCGACAGTGCACAGTCAAGATGTGGCATGAAGAACACAATCATATCAGCCTCATGGTGCAGGAAGTCAGATCTGCTGTCAGTAATGGATTAGATCTGATGTGTGACTGTCCAGAGCAGGTCAAAGGGCATACTTCAAACCAGGTCATGTTTTTGGGCTCCCAAACCTCTGACTCAGTTTCCTATACAGTAGTGGTTCCCAAAGATTTTCTGCTTTGTATGTATCCACATTGCTTACTATCAATGCATTATTGTGACTGTAATGTGAGGCACCATAAATCTCTGTTTTCTCGTGTGGAGTTTTATCAAATCTCCACTTTGGCCAACGTTTTTAACAAATGATAGTTTTTAGTGATATAAAATGGAATCTTAGTGTGGATGAACAGCCAAAGCGCATACAAGTGTATTTGTTTTCCTGGTTATATTTGTGTTTAATAATACAACCAAGTTATATTTCTCATTGATAATTGTTTCTTATTCCATTGTCTCACATAAATGAATAAAGCTTTATGTATTTACTCCTTGTTATCTTATAAAATTCATTTCGTCAAATCTATCGATTACAGATGCACAGATCAGAGTTCTTGCTCTCCCCACCTCAGGTAAACAAACACATTTCTCTGTTCCTGCAGAGTATGTTGGTCTTAAAAATGAACTAAATATGCAAATTAAAGAATAGCCAAAATCCCAAAGGTCATGGCAGCAGTGCTGCAGGTTGCCTTTCTCTTCCTTTGTGTTCACATCTGGAGTCTCCAGCCCTGGAGAAGCACTCTGCTGTGACTTTTGCATGGATTGCTCCATTCAGATTCCTGCATCAGAAATCTGAATTACCAATCAGCTCTTACTCTGATTTACGTACTTCTGGGTCGGTGTTCCACAAAGTGGATGCATAATTCCTCATTTAAATGTGGACCTACTGTGTCAGCCCAGAGAGACACTGCTAGCTGTGTGAAGCTATTTCAGGAGCAAATCTGTGCTTGTGTCTATTTTCTGAATTAGGAGCACAAGCAAACTCAGGTCTGCTAACATTCAGCACCTGCAGATACAGGCGCTGTGTGCAGCTGCTCCTCAAATAATATTTATCCAAACATCTAGGAGAAGTGTTTTTTGCTGTTTGTGTTCGCTCTTTCTCCTCCACTATGAAGCCAAGCTCTTCATCCTGGCTCTTCTTTACTGAGCGGTCCTGACAGAGAATACATTTGGTGGATTTTCAGTCATTTAAATTCAAAGATCGCTGAGATATTAAAATACATTCTGCTTCCTGTACTCCATGAAACTGTACAGCAGATCATGACGAATTCATCTACAGATGCATGGTAGTTATCAGCCTGATGATCTGTCTGGCATGGCAACAAATTGCCTTAACTTCTCCCTTCTGCATGGACGCCGATCAGCAACACAAAGGAATGAGTATTTGACTTCTCTGCTGAGTTGGGTGCTGTTTGTGTTGTGCTGTTTCCAAAGAGCTTTGGAGATTTATTTTCACATCAGAGGCAGAGCTTGGTCTTAGCAGACATGTGAACCAGTTCTGTCACTGGCTAACATCTAGAGTCTGTGTGAAGGTCACCATGGTGACTGCTGTTTGTAGTCTCCACCCCACAAGAGGCAGAAAGAAAGAAGCTCATCTCATTCCGGTGCTGATCTGTTTTGTTTCACGTTCAAGATGATGGTTTTAAAAGCGCTCATTTATTTATTTATTTATTTAACCTGGGATGAATCAAACAAACTGTTTGACAGGCAAAGAGTAAAAATAAAGCTCATATTACATATTATTCCACAACATGATATATTTCTGACACAATATTTATATTTCATAAATGTCGAGGAGCCATATGTCGTTTCCTGTAAAAATGTTTTTGACATGAACCCAAACATAAAAATGATGCCCATTTTGTGAAACTTAGTCCTCTGATGTTTATCGCCTCTTATACTCTTTCATATTGTGATTGCATGTGTTAGTATGAAGGGTGTGTAAAATGTATAGTTTTTATGTATTTTTCATTGTTACATGTTTCATTGTTATTGATGCTCCGGCCATCTTGGATTGAAAGTTCAATGTTCTGTTAGTGGTGATCAAATAAATATTAGCTAAAGTCTCCTGACTGTGGCTGGGTTTTCATCAGTGCCTCCATAGTGCTGCATGATATATAACATTAATAATATTATTCAGAAGCAACTGATCCCCAAGAGTCAGAATCACTTTATTTAGATGTTTCACCATCAACCGTGAACACTTCAGTGTTTTTAGCAGATAGCATAAAAATAAATAAAAATACATTTTTTTAAAAAGTTATTTGACAATTTTCTTTTTTCTCAATTCTAATATTAAATATTTTTACTGGGTCTGCATGGAAAAGAATTGAATGAGAAATAAATCAGTAGGACTGTATCTCCTTTCAAGTAAAGTTTTGAAGCTTTTAAATGAGACATTTAAAATAATACAGTAGGTGTTGGAACATGATTTTCTACCTTGGATCTGCCGTTGCTTGGCAGAATTTTTTTTTTGCCATGAAAGAAACAACTCACTGAGTGCTTGCTGAAAATGGGTCAATAAATCAGCAGAAGCTTGATGAATTGAAGAAAAGGAAAAGGCAATCCTTTAAAATGATAGATATCGGCACCGCGTGGCTTTCGTCCCCATGATAGTTGTTCTGTCACACCAGCCAGCTGCTACTGCTGCTGCTGTTCACAGGAGTGATTCTCCAGTTTGTGGTGAAACGGGCAGCATGAGGGTGGTGGTCTCCTGCTTTCCCTACAGCAGCAATACTTTAGTGATACCACATAGAGCATCATGGAAAAGACTAATGAGATCTCTGTTCTAGTTGTCTATTTCTAGCCCTGCTGATCTGGGCTTCTTCAGCAGAAGACACACTGCTTGCGTTGCATAATGTGGGACTCGCCAAGCGCTTGAATGCATCGTCACCATAAATTGACGCTTTAATTGATGAAGTCTTTAAACTCCATGTTTCAGTTTTTAAAAACTAATTAAAATAGTCATTTTGTTTGCAAACAGCAATCATTTTCATTGCTTCAGTTACTATAAGAAAGCCAGTCAGCAGTTTAAATTCCAATCTTAACTACTCATCAGTCAATGCTTTTTAAGCACTAACTGAAGTGGGATTTTTTTTTCTCTGCCTCATTTGCGCCAAAGTTGCGATAAAGACACAGTTCTGACCTAGGATCGCATTTTTGAACACATACAGCAAATCAGAGAACAGATTAGGTTACAGGTAAAAAAAAAAAAAAATGAAATTACTGGAAATAAATATCAACACAAATTTATTTTGTGCAAAAGTCTTTTTTTAAAGACAACTTTCACACACCTCCTCCTTGGAGAAATAAGTCACAAATTACTCTGGTGTGTTTTTGACCCATTCTTTAAAAAATGTTGTCTTCAAGCATCTACCTCAAGTGTCTACTCCCTGTCAACTCCCCACTCAGTTCCTTCAGACTAGCCAGAAGCAGTTAGCAAACACCCGGTGGCACTACACATCAGCAGAGCTCTTCATACGAACTACTTCTGAGTGTAGATAGAGGAGCCGTGTTGTGATGACTTCCTGAAGGCTGCGTTTCAGAAAGAGCTGGAGTTTTTAAAGCGACAGAGGCCCAACTTCAAGGCAACGTCAGATTTCTTTAAAATCATATTTGATATATACTGCATTTCTATAACAACTGAAGGTAACACAGTTACTTGATTGTGTTATAAAATGGCTCTATATGCCTGGAAAGCCCCTTTTATGTCTTGCTATCCATTTGTATCAAAACACAAGGATGGGCAATAATTATGGACTAACCAGCACACACTGAGCTAACAGGTTGTGCCCAGTAGGACTAACTGAGCCTGGATCCACTTGTTCCAAACAGGAACACCGTATCATTGTGGCCTGATGCTAACGACCCTTTGTAGCCTAAAGCTAAAAGCCTGGAGAGATGACAGAACCTGGATCAGAAGCCCAGGCTGGTTTAGAGACAGCCCAGCTGGAGACTCTCTCTGTCCTGTCCATGTTAGAGGGTTTAGAATAAAAAGAGTTATAAAGTGTAGCAGTCTACTGTCAAATCACAGCTTTGAATTCCACAATGAAAGCTTCTCTCTCCCACTGTCAGCCTCTGACTGGGACCTTGGTCACCATGACTGCAGTAGGAGGAGTTACAGTTCAGCCCTGATTAAGAGCTAACAGTGGCAATGTTCAGAAAGAAACAGCCAGTTGAAAAATGGGAAAAATGTTCAAAGAAAGAATATAGTGAGTCTCACAATACTAGACTGACACCTTACATGTCCGTCTCGTCTCCTTCTAGTTATTTGTTACTCCTGCTTCCAGGAGTCTTGGAGTCTCTACCTTCATTATGAACCCGGTAGAGTGTTTATCAGACGTGTCACCAGCAGCTCCCATTCATTATGTCTGTGTATAACATTTCTACCATGTGACACTAACGCAGGTCAGACTAATGAAACTACACTTCTGGTCATCTGCTAGGTCTTGTAGGTAATGTTCTTGTAAAATTGAGACAGTTTCAACACCAGGTGATTTATTCCTCCTGGACAGCATAAATTATTTAAATAAAGTTGTATCACCATCTCATATTTTGTATGTAAGTTGTTTACATTTCTAAGAATAATCTTTTGTCATAATAAAATGAGGTCAAAACTGTGTTTAATTCTCATGTTCTCTGAGTGAAAGAGCCTTCTGCAGGTACTCTGCTTTCCTCCTAGAGTCATTTGTCACTAGTTGAGTTATTGACAAAAAAAAAAAAAAAAACTTGCTACAGGAATTTGGAAACACAGCAACAAGGTAGTTATGAATAAGTTGGCAAGAGCTTCTTTTTCCTGATGACTATGATGGAATTTTTTTTTTTTTTTTGTCTGGGGTTGGGGTTGTTACAATGATGCATTTTCACAAATTTCCTTCAAAAAAAACTTCCAAAAGAAACAATTGTACAATGACCTGTTAGGGTGTCTGCATAAAGTCCACTGCGTCTCTGTGCTGCTCGAGGATAAAGTGCTTAACAGGATTAATTATCATTAGAAAATGAGTGAATAAATACATACACAGCATTTCCTGAATTGAATCATTTCAGCTTAGTCTGCATGTGGGGTTGCGGTGGGTAATTGTTAGTTTTTGTTTGTTTTAATTGATGTGCGGAGCACTTTGAGCTGTTTTTAGCATGAAGAATGCTTCATAAATAAAATTGATTGATTGATTGATGGCAAAATACTTTCTGCTTACTCCCTGCTTGCTCCTCACCATTGGTTGTAAAGATTGTCAGAACTTTCCTTTTCCCTGTGTGATTGTTAAAAATATCCTCAGAAGAGGCTGAGGGAAATGCATAGTTAATGAAAATAAAACGCTTTATAATTGATAATTCTCTCTGGGCACCTTCTGGTGCTCCCTGGCAGGAACAGCTGTTCTCATTGCAGTTCCTTGTCAGGGCAAAACACTCATTTGTGAGTGTGTGTGAATGCGTGTGCATGGTGGTGTGTGTGTGTGTGTGTGTGTGTGTGGGGGTGTGTGTGTGTGTGTATCATGTGGGTTATAAATGAGTCATGAAGAACGTGGTGCATGCTATTCAGCATGCTGCACAAACTCTTTGTCAAGCTGGAATTCTTTCACGGCATTTATAGCAATTCAATATTTTGCCATTATAAATGACTTTGACTATGCTGTTGCTTTAAGGAAGCTTGTGTAACTTAACAATTCTTAGACTGACAATAAATCAAGAGTCCAATTCTGGAACACTTCACTGCACCCTGCATTCTCCATGTTGTTGCATTAAAACCTCAATCAAAGAGTTTTTACATGAGACCAGAATAGGGAAGGAATAATTGTTAAATGGATAAAAATAATGCTTTTCCTCAGCCTTCACAGATAATCTGGTTAAAGTTAAAGGGAAGAGTGATTGTTAGAGTCTGAGGCAGAACTCACCTTCCAGCTGAAACGACATTGTGTAAGTAGCCAGAGCTGAAACAGACTAGATATAGATCCAACTGAATATGTGACAATACGTAAAATCCAGGGGTGGAGATTAAAAATGTTTTAATTCAGATATTTCACCGGCCACTGTTTTGTTTTTGTTTTTTTCTTTCAATTATAAACCCCACCAGTACCAGCAAATGACATATAATACATGATTTATTCTTAACTCTATGAAAACCAGTTTGCTGACAATGTTTACCAAACATATGTAAAATGCAAACTAATTTCACATAACAAAGCATGGACACCTTAACAGAGGTGTAGTGCGATAAGCTCACTTGAAGCAAACTTTAACTACACTACCCTAACATTCTTACAATCATTTTCTATGTTGAACATTTCCACATTTTGGATAGAACTCCCCGAGAAAGTATTCACTGAAGATGTGTCTAGTAATTTTTAAACATAAATGGTATCAATAGCTGTTTTCTACTGTTCTATTTGTTGTTCCTTACTTATTACATTTTCTATTGAAATTCACAATAATTCCTCTCAAAACGTGTTCATTATTAATTCCACGGGCCGTCATCATTCCTGCGTTATCCCCATAACTGTCAAGTCTCCTGTTTTTTCCAGGAAACTACTGTATTGTACCTACTGTATTTTACACCCAGTAATTCAGTCGTTTACACCCCATTCAAACTGAAAGCAGCTTTTTTTTTTCTTTCCCTGTTCTAATTGTCAACCTGCCACCAATTTACACGCCACTTCATACTTTTACCCGCATTTGGCCAGTGGCTGGTGCTAATTTCCACCCCTGATAAAATCACTGATGTGGATGCTCTGACTGAGCTAATCTGCAAATAAAACTGGGAGAAGCTGGTACAGAGCCAACCCAAAAGGCTCGGATTAGTACCTCCAGTATAAGGCTGCTTGATGCAGCCATCAGATTTTTATGTGCAAAAATATAACAAAAAATAAATACATCTAAACTGTAATTTTCCTTCCATTTTATAATTCTGTGCCGCCCTGTGATGGTCAAACCAATAAATGGCAATAAAGGTTGTGGTTCCTATGTGACAAAATGTGAAAAACATTAGCAAAGAACTGCATTTACTACAAGATTCGCCTTTATAAAACCGTGTATCTCTAGGCCACACTTGGTGCAAATCAGTTTATTGACAAACACAAACAATATACATGGAATAAAGTAATATTCTGGTGTGTTTTCAGGCTCTTTTTGTGATTTTTATTTATGGTAGTAAATCTCGCAGGTGTTTAATTTTTATGGTTGTTGAGTCACAACAAAGAGAGAGTCATGAAACCTGCTGACTCAGCCTATTTTTGCTGAAACAGTCTTGTTTCAACAAAATACCCAACAGCGAGCCAATTAAAAACAGTTTGGTAAAGATTGATGTTTATCTGCAGTTTTTTTTTTTTTTATGTTTTTTATTTTTTTTTTTTTTTTTTTTTTTTTTGAGAAATTGGTTTCTAACTCTAGTTTTCAGACAGGCAGAACAACATCAATCTACCTTACTGTATGTGGATGGTAGAAATGAGTTTGGTGCTTTATTCTGGTTGGTTTATTGACTTATTCCAGCAAGTCAAGCTGAAACAGAAAGCTTTTTTTTTTATTATTATTACAGCAAACAAACATACAGATGGATTTTGACGCTTTTCTTCAGACACTCTGATGAAATCACCGAGGCTCTTTTGCTTTCTCATCAAAATCCATAATGGGGAATAAATTAGAAATGTTTCCAGTCTCAGCAGACAAACGTTTCTTGCACTTGTGTGTGAGCTAAAACAGAGCAAAACAGCACGATATGTGCTCTGTTTTGGACAGAGTTATCTAATTTAGTCTTTAGTCGAATTAGAGAGCATTATGCTTTTTAATAGCTTTATGCAGGTATACTTATACAGAATGAGTTATCGAAGGACATCTTTTAATTAGGGGCTCGGCTTTGTCCCATTGGGTTGAAGGGATTTGGTGCCCTCTGCTGGTTAACCTGCAAAATTACAATCTAAATCAAAACTTTTTGCAGATGATTTGTGAGATTTAGAAGGGAAACGAGGGCAGTCCTATGAAGGCTAATTTTAAAGACATACTTGAGGCTAAGTGTTAACATAATATTAACAACACAATGAACACAACCTAATATTTAGAAGGAGAATGAGTCTTCTGCAGGTCAAATGCCCTTTGACCTGCAGAAACAGGAACAATCCTGGAATCTAATCCCATGATTTGGACAATAATATGGTTATTGGAAGTCGTTGGAAAAAACATTTTTTGGCTAAAAGATGTCTGCTGCATAAAGTGAGGTGTATTTTGATATTGTAGCTTAAATATATTTCATAATATTTTGTTTGACTTGGAAATATGCCATGAATAATGGATCACTACATTTGACAAAATGTTTATATTGATATTTAGATATGAAATGTTTTTTTTTTTTTCAATTTCCAGTTAAATTTCAATAATTCCAATATTTCACTTACATTTGTACTTTTTCAGTCCTATATGCAACTCTGTGTCAACATTCATTTTTAAAGCCAAACTGCATAAAGTAATTTATTCATTGAATAGATGTAATATTCCCCTTATGTTCTTGCTTTAATCTGTATGAATTTGTCTGAATTTGTTCTTTTTCTTCCTGAATTGGAGCAAGGTCACAGTCTTATACAGTGATGCCGTACATCAGATCAAATTTGATTCCTGGCTTGTCCAAAATAAATAAATTGATGCAAGCAAAGTGGTGGTGGTGCATTTCCTCTGATCATTAGAGTCTAATGGTGCTGCAGTGTATTGCGGGCGCGGGCAAGTGTGGCTTAATCACTTGTAAAACTTGATTAAGTGTGTGTTAATAAACATTAGGCTGTCTCTCTTTCCCTGCTGATTAGCGGTTCATGTGCTCGCCTCTCTGCAGGCTGAAGACGCAGTCCTGAAGATTGATGGAGGGCCATGCTATTCAAACAGCAGGCACTGCTGAGACAGAAGCTCTTCGTTCTGGGCAGCCTCGTGATCGGAAGTGTCCTCTATCTTGTGGCCAGGGTTGGGACTTTGGATAGGTGAGTTATCACTGTGACATCAGAAACATGCATCACAGACTTAAGGACATCTTGTAATGTCTTAAATCTACCGTAGCTCTCCATGGGGCGGGTTCTGTAAGCTGTCTTAATGGGAAAGAATTTATTCTGTACTTTGAGAGAGAAAATGCTTCCTCTGAGACCCAGTGTACAGAAACACTTCCCCAAGGCAGGAGCAGAAAGAACATGAAGGTCTAGTAGTTAAGAATGATTTTCTCTAACACCTTCAAATATTGGCAGCTGACCAACAGGCCTTCAGCTGAAGCATTTTCTACATAAGTTCTGTGTAAACAGGTTTTGTGTAAAAGGCAGTTTAGTTGACACGTATTGTTAGAAAACCAAGTCAAATCCTTGAAAGTTCTTGCTCACTGTAGCTCCGAAAGCAGACCTTAAACTATTTCTGTTGGTTTATATTTAACTGAATGTCATTGCACCAAAATACATGAAAGACCTGTTATTCAAACAGGTCTTCTTGTTCCAGACCAGAACAAGAAGACCTGAGACCTGAGACATCCACACTTCCAAAGCTACAAAATGACACCTTTATCACACGAGCCATTATCACTAAAGGAAGCAGCAAAAAAGAACATTCAACAGAGACATAGAGACAGTAGGAGCAACCACTGCTAAGCTAGTGCAAATTTAACTAAACCCTTACCATGCCAAACAAAAAGCATGTGTAACGTAAAAGGTTCGCAAAAGGTAAGGTGTAGCAACTGAAAACGTGTTTTAATAATAGACTACTTATGTGTTAGAATTACTCAGTCAAGCCTCAGGGCAGAAAATATATGAAATCAAGAAAGTCTCAAACACCAGCAAACCCATGAAGTCGAACAGCAACAACAGGAAGTAGAGCAATACGTCTCTATTCCCTTAGCAAATCTTCATGTTAAGGATGCCCAATAACTAGCTTCAACTTATAAATAAATAGAGTAACTCATGTCATTATCTTGCTGAACTCAACAAATATAACAAATATATATTTGTTATATATATTTATTCTACTGGGTATCTACAAATACCCAGTAGAATACATGATTCTCTCTGGTGTCATTTAAGAGCTTTTTCTGTAACACATGACAGATTGTCAGCACATCTGAAAAGTAAAGGCTCCTGGCTTAAGTCACTCTGTCATTTAGTCAATTGTACGCTGAATACAGCATGCAGAATATTATGTTACCAGATTGTGAAGCATTGTGAAGGCCAGACCTCAGTGGGTGATGCACTGCTCGAAGCCAAAGAGTTAAAATAATGAAATTGCATCATATGTCTAGAGCTTATCTGAGAATGATGTGGAATGAAAAAAATTGTTCTGTTGAATGTCTATATTTTTGTTTTTCAGGTTACAACCCATTTGCCCCATTGAGAGCAGATTTCACTCATCTGAGCCAGAGCAAATCCCTCTTCGTACGCTGCAGTTTAAACGCGGGCTGCTCCACGAACTACGCAAGGGCAATGCCTCCAAAGAACAAATCCGCCTGCACAACCTGGTCCAGCAGCTGCCTCGGGCCATCATCATCGGCGTTCGCAAGGGGGGCACCCGCGCCCTGCTGGAAATGCTCAACCTGCACCCAGCCGTGGTCAAGGCCTCACAGGAGATTCACTTCTTCGACAACGACAAAAACTACGCCCGCGGCATTGACTGGTACCGGGGTAAAATGCCCTTCTCCCTCCCTCACCAGATCACCATTGAGAAGAGCCCTGCCTACTTCATCACAGAGGAGGTTCCCGAGCGCATCTTCAAGATGAACTCTTCCATCAAGCTGCTGATTATCGTCCGAGAGCCCACCACCAGAGCCGTATCTGACTACACCCAAGTGCTTGAGGGCAAGGAGCGCAAGAACAAGACTTACCACAAGTTTGAAAATCTAGCCATTGACGCCAACACGTGCGAAGTGAACACCAAATACAAAGCTGTCCGCACCAGCATCTACACAAAACACCTGGAGCGCTGGCTCAAGTATTTCCCTGTGGAGCAGTTCCACATAGTGGACGGGGATCGGCTCATTACGGACCCGCTGCCGGAGCTGCAGCTGGTCGAGCGCTTCCTGAACCTTCCCTCCAGGATTAGTCAGTATAACCTGTACTTTAACGCCACCAGGGGATTTTACTGTCTGCGATTCAACATCGTTTTCAACAAGTGCCTGGCCGGCAGCAAGGGCCGCATCCATCCTGAGGTGGACCCGTCTGTAGTGACCAAGCTGCAGAAGTTCTTCCACCCATTTAATCAGAAGTTTTACCAGATCACTGGAAGAACATTTAACTGGCCATGAAATGTGTCTTTCATACAAAAAAAAGATTAAAAAAATAAAATAAAGATCTCACAAGGTATGAACAGCTCTTTGTTTAGTTTAATACAAGTATGATATTGTGACCAAATAATACTTGATGTAAGTTTGCTCTATGTGTGTAAAATGCAACACAATAGTTTGATGTTTTCAAGTCAGTTTACACGTCTGTCTGTGTTTCTCCTCCTAAAAAAAAAAAAAACATTTTCATGCAGTGTGTTTACAATTACTTGCAATGTAAAAGCTAGAGAAGCATAACTTCTTGGACTCTTCTAGATTTTGTCATGTCCCAACCTGTGAAATGAGAGAAATCTGAAAATGTTAGAGTGCATCTGTAATCAGAATCCTTTTTAAACCCCTAAACAGATTAAAGTGGAACTAATTATGCATAACAATAGATCTGAGAACAAGCAGCATTATGAGGCCCAATGGACACAGCAGACTAGTCAGGGAGAAAGCACTAGTGGAGTCTAAAGCAGAATTAGGTTCCAAAACAACATCCCAACCTTTGAACATCTCAAATCTCTGTTCAATCTATCATCTGAATATGGAGAGAGGACGGCCTAACTGCCCTCTCTCTGTACACCTACACCCTGAGACCAGGCAGGGAGAGCAGTGGTCAGAGGAGCAGCCCTGGTAGATCTGGAGAAACTGCAAAGATCCAAAAATCAGGCGGGAGAATCTTTCAACCATTAGATGACAACGTCACAGATCTGACCTCTATGAAAGAGATGCAAGAAAGAAGTCATTGAATGAAAGCCATCAGAAGTTCACTTAGACGCCCTGATATTAGACACGTGATTATCCACCCAGGACTATGATGCATATGATTTGCAGCATTATTTCTCCAGTCAGATAGTACTGATCTAAAAGTCGCCACAGTCTGAATGCAAAGCACTGTGGGTAAGATCACAACTACTGAAATGCCTTCCTGGCAGATTTAGAACAGGGAATGAGATGGACGTTAGATTATCACTTGAAATAAATAAGTTATTTGTTTTTATTTCAATGCAATTAATAATTAGCATACTGAAAATTATTTATGCTTTTCAGTAGAAAAACACTTGGCAACCGTTAAACCCTTGTTCAAATTGCTAACTAGCTCTTTGGACGTTTTCACTGGAGTTTTAGCAGTTTTTTTTTGTTTTGTTTTTTTTTAACTCAGACTAAAATAAGTTAAATCTCTGATGTTTCTATAGCAAATAAAATTTCTGATTTAAATCAATTTAGTATTTTGTAAAAGAAATTGCAAATATTTTCAAAAACATGCTTTTATTTCGGCCATTTCTTCTAGTAGTTGACCTGAATTCAAAGTCCAAATAAATACAAGCTACATGGAACACGATGGCGGCTCTGGGGAAACTCACTCACTCTGATCTATGGGAGCACAAGGAGAGTATTGGTGAAAAAAAGACAACAAATTAAATATTCATAAACAACAAATTTGATTAACCAAATAAATAATACAGCACAGTATTTGGTTACTTTCCTGTTACCAAATACAGGAAAGTATTTCAGTTTGGAACATCTCCTTGCCATTACCCTATTTAATTCCCTCCACAGATTCTCTGTCAAATTCGAAATGCGACAGTGAAAATTACCTCAAAATCACAAAAAATGTGGTGGAAAAATAAAATGTATTTTCAGTTTATGTATATTTTCCTGACTCACAATAAATTTCTCAATTCATTTTACAATAAAAACAATATTTTGCAGCAATCCCTCATAGTGAGAGCATGCATGTTCTGACAGTGGGAAGCAGAACCTGCATTTAAAAGGACGGATCATCTAGTAGAACAAGGTTGAGTGTGAGCACCCATCTGACACAAACAACGAATCCAGATTCCAATCCAGCTGAAAACCTGTGACAAGATTTCAAAATCATTATTCAAAGACATGGTCCAGTTTGATTTTGAGCTGTCTTACTTTCCTGTCTGACTGCTCTCAAATAAAGGCAAGTGGGGCCAATGAAACCTTTGTATCTTTTTGTTTTCTCAAAGAAAAGACATTTAGTTTGAGAGCTGTGTTCCTCAAAGCACTGACTCAGCAGAGCTGAATACACACGCACAACACACTTTTCAGATTTTAGTTGTAAATAAAAATGGAGAAGAGTGTTTGATTTTCTTTATGCAGTAAAACGGTGTGTTGGTCTATCACATACAATCCCAATTAAACACACTGAAGTTGGGTTGTAACATGACAAAAAAAAAAATTGTGTGTTTTCAAGGCCCTGTACCTACAAATGGTTGTTTTTAAGACCATCCTCACAGACATCCATAAGGTTAAAATAAAGTTTAAATGTAAACCTTTGAATCAAAATAAAGCAGATTTAAGACGACAAAGAAAAATATGTTTTTTGTTATTGCCTTGACCCAAACAGCATGTTCAGTTCAAGTGCCATAACACCATGGTCAAATGGTTTAAATATCATCCACTAGTTTTCAGTCTTTAATGTAATTTTACCTTAGGCTAACCTGTTAGCCTGTAGCATCCTTTGGTTTTCAGCAGAGGTTAATTTGTCCTGTGCAGAGTTAGAATTAGCCTGGCTTATTCAGATTCAACTGGACAGCTTTTAGGACAACTGTTCTCAGGTGGGATATGTTGTTAAAATGAGATGTTCTTTTTGTATGCTTCCTTACAACAGAGATCTTGGTAATAAGACTGTTTTAGACACAGTGTAAAAGTGGCTTTTACCCATTCTCAATCCATCTTGGAATAATCACACGTGTAGTTAGCGCCACTAAGTGCTATCAGGTAGTCTAGCAAGCTCTAAATTCATCATAGCTTTCACAAACTGATCTTGTAGTTTTAATTTAATGATGTATTGTCATCTCCCACAGGCGTTTATTTTCCCAAGTTCATCAAGCCATGCTGCAAAAGGCCACAGTAGGTAAAATAATGTTGTCCTCTAATGATTCCTGTCAAATTAAGTTAAATAGATTATGATCAGCAACATTTGTCTGTTTCAGTGGGAACATGTATCATAATTGTGTTCTTAAAAAATATTAAACTAAAAGTACATGTGAAAATGTTTCTGACCACTTGTTGTGTATTGTGTCACCTTACTGTGTATTGTGCAAGTGAAAGTAAATTTAAAGTTTTAAATTAAGTAGATGCAATGCTATTTGGCACATTCTCGGTTGGTGATTGCAACGCAGCCAACCCAGGAGCATCACCTTGGAGATACACAAGACTGAAGATGTTAGCTTTTGTGGTAGACAGATATGTGCATATTGTGCATACATGCCTGGTGTTTGAATCATTAAAATAGATAGTTAAAAACCAGATGCATATATTTGTTGAGTTCAGCTATTTATAGTTTGCTTTAGTCCCTAACTCCCGTGAATATCAGAGGTTGATTGTAATCTCCATTCTTTTTGTTTCATATTAAAAATGGTGAAATACTAACAATTTCAAAGTGGTTAGGCCTTTGTCTTTCACCGATGTGTTTACTAAAGGCATCTGGCAAATGAAGAACTGACAGAAGGCATGGAAGAGAGGACTAAAATAAAAAAAACATTCTCAGTTGCATAAAATAAGTAATCCTTTAATATAGTTCCCACTCAGTACACAGAAATCCAAGCCAAACCAAAGTATCCAAAACAAAAGTAGATGAAAATCCAGAATATAAACTAGGTCAAAATCACTGGAAGACAAGGTTTGGATAAAGGCTGAAGCACATGATACAGGAGATGGGGACAGTGTGAGGTATGAAGTGACAACATCAAACAACAATGAGGCCCACATTTGACTTGATCTCATTGTTGACCAATAAGTCCATTGATAAACAACTGGAGAATTGGGTCAGACAATTTGACAATTCCAACTGTCGGCCCAATTCCGATCATTTCACCCCACAAAAAAAAAGTAAATTGCCTAGCCCCAAATGTGGTACTAAATCAGTTATGTATCTGTCACATTTTGTTTTTAAAGCATCTGCTGTCACAACAAATTTTTCCGACTTTTAAGTCATTGATGTCTAGGGTTCTTCATAATTCTGCCCCAATAGAAGCCAGACTCCATAAATCTATCCAGGCATAAAATTTGGCTGAAAATTATAACTAAGAAATTATGAGAGAAGTCTGTCAGTGGAGTGCATCATATATCAATTCCACCACTTCTGGTCTGACTACTCATCCAAACAGATTTCTCTATAGAAGTTGCCATCAACGCTCCACAAAAGGCCATTGCTGTAGCTTGTGTTTTCTTCTTATTAGCTTTCTTTGTTTTGTTCTGATTTTGTGACAATGCTATTGTCTCCGCAGAACTTTAGAATTCATTTATAGACAGTGACATTGATTATAAAACACTGACCTTCATAACCCGGGTCAATAATAGTGACACCCTTTTTATTAACCACAAAATTCATGGTTATGTATGGCATGGCATGGTGGTGGTGGTTCTCCTTCCATGTGAAAAACACATTGTAAACTGAACCACTATGTTATTTTTAATGCTTTACCTTTAAAACTAGTAAATTCTACAGCTGATCACAACTAGCTTGTTCTGTTTTATAGCAGGTGTTTCCAATAGGAAGGTCATTTTGCAGATCATAAAATCAAACCTGGTGGACTTGTTTACTCCAGACAAAGCAATAAAATATGGTGGGATGGCAACATATTAACTACATTGCATCAACTGATTCACTTTAGAGCACATGTGTCAAAGTCAAGGCCCGCAGGCCGGATTCGGCCCGCTGGCGTTTTGCATGCACCAACACTACATTCCCCACAATGCAACGTGAAGTCACTGCAGCACAAGCAGCTTCATCAATAATCAGAGCAGAGATCAACTTTCAGGTTCCCTCCTCCTCAAAAATGACTAAACTTAGTAACGCGTTGCTTAGTAACGCGTTGCTTAGTAACGCGCTGCTTAGTAACGCGTTACTGATGTCAGGCCACTTTTTTCAGTAATGAGTAATTAATGCGTCGCTATTTCAAATCCAGTAGTCAGACTACAGTAACTTAT
>CAEGAD010007440.1:0-36637 GCA_903067055.1 Poeciliopsis paucimaculata | reverse complement strand
ACACACACACGCACACACACACACACCACACACACACGCCCACACACACACACACACGCACACACACACACACCACACACACACACACACACACACACGCACCACACACACACACACTGACACACACACACACACACACACACACACACACACACGCCCACACACCACACACACACACACACCACACACACACACACTGGTGCTAAGATGATTATTTAGTTCATGTTTTCTGTTGTTCTGCTGGTTTCTTGTTTTCTTTGTTTTTAAAGTAAATAAGTCGGTAAATCAAAGTGTGTATTTGTATATTTTAAATGTGTTGCCTCTTCCTCTAGCAGAGGGATTCCTTGCAGCCCATCGACGAGCTGCTGCTGTTCCAGATGTACTTGGCTGCAGGTCTGAAGGAGCGAGACCTAGCAAACCGGTTCCAGATCCACCCTTCCACCGCAAGCCGCATTATTTGTTCCTGGGCCGATTATTTGTACTTTGTTCTGGGTTCTTTGTGTGTCTGGATGGATGCAGACGACGTCCGAGCTCGGCTCCCCGAGGACTTCAGAGATTTTCCAGACACTCAGCTGATAGTTGGAAGCTCTGAGCTCAGATGCCAAACTCCTGCGTCTGCTCTCCTCCAGACTGAGATTCAGCCTCACTGCGTGATGAGAGGTCTGACGGGAATGGCTCCCCACGGTGCGGTGACCTTTGTGTCTTCACTCTATGAGGGGTCAGTAAGTGACACTGAGCTGTTCCTGAGGTCGGGCCTGGCGCATCGTCTGACTGAGGACCGGGCCGTCATGGTGGGGAAAGGATTCCTGATCTCTGGCTGTGTGAAGTGTAAGGTGTACTGTCCACCTTTTCTCGGCACGTCTCAAAACGCCTGTCTGCTCGTTTACATCGAGCGCGTGACCCGAAGAGTTACAGAAAACAAACTGTTTGATTCTGTCATCCCTTTATCTATGGCTGGAAACATGAATAAACTTTTTACAGTGGCCTGCCTGCTGGTCAACCACCAGAATAAAACGCTCTAAATAAAGAGAGCGGCTGTTAGTTCAGAGCAGAGATTTCCCTCCTCAGGGGTTTTAATGCTCCTGGTTCAGGAGAAACACGGACAGCATATGCAGGGCGCTGATCTGATCATCATTCAGAAACATGTTAGAAAAGATGAATTTGCATAAAATGCATCATTCTCTGATTGATGGAATTAGTTATTGCAGAAGGATTTGAATATTTGAATTTTTCCTATGTACTGATTGCTTGTCATCACATTTCATGAATAAATGTGAAGGCAAACAACATGTTAGTAAACTTATTTTTATAAAAACTTGGTAACAAAACTAAATTGCAGGACAGTGCAGATAATAGCACAACTTTAAATGAGTTTATATTTATGTATTGTTTACAGTCAGAGTGAGGATGTCACGTTTTATATTTTACAAAACTTTGACCTTAAAACACAAGTAAATTCATCAAAATGATCAAATTTCACCAAAACGTTTTGTAATAAAGATTTTGATTAGGTTGTTAGATAAATGCCTTTTGTAAGATAAATACAAAAATAAATACAAAAATAACCGACAAATGAACTAAAGACCAAATACAGGTTTTTATTTTTAGTGTTTATTTGCTGATTAAAACATGAATTACAACTTTAATCACCTTCATCCAAAGACGTTTACAGGATTATTATAAAAAATGATTAATAATCATCATTGCGCACTTTCATATTTTAGTGATTAGAAATCAAAAGTTTTGCTGCACATCAGATGTCCAACATGAAAACAATCAAAAAAACACCAACAATCCATTCAAACTGAATAAAAACTACTTGAACCCTAAAGCAGAAAGGTAAAAATAATCATTTATTTGACCTCAAATGGTTTTTATTCTGTCTAAGCTTAGAAAATAACATACCAGTTAAAGCTTGTATGTAATACAAATTGTAGCCACTAGAGGGGGCAGTGCTCCAGTTTTATAATTGTAAGAGTTAAAACTCTGCTTTAATTTTCTGAATTCAAACTTCAACTTGATAATAATTTGATAGATGTTAAAAACTAACATGAACCTTTAAACGTTTTGTTGGAGTTTTTGCAGATATCAGCTTCAGAGGACGGAAAACGCTCAGAAACAGCCGCCTGCAAAACCTTCACTGGTCATTTAGACTGGAAATCAAATTCCTCCTCCTGACTGAAACATTCCAGCTCATTGTGAACCACTGCAGCCTCATTCTGCTCCGTTTTCTCCTGTGCATTATGGGATGTTTCACATCTAAAATGTGTTGAGCTCAGACAACGAGAGAATGAAAAAGACCAACTATAAACCCACTTCCCTTCACCAGATCTGATGAAAACAGAGAATCTCAGCAGTAGAACCGCTAAGGGTCAGAGGTTTCCTCATAACATCCCGGGTTCTGGATCAGAACCGGTCCACAGACTGGGACCTTCATGGAGTTTGAGGTCCTTCAGTCCCACCTGAAAAGACAACAGGACCAAAGTTTGAACCTGGACCACAAACTGCTGCCGTTCAACTGAACATCAACTTTACAAGATGTTGAAACGTTTTTCCCCTCATATCTTTAATAACTCAAACATGATGTGCAAAACTAAGGAAATCTTCCTTTAAACCAACATTTTGTCATCAAAACAAACCCAGTAAACAGTTAAATCTTGAGGTCAGTCAGTGACTTTAACCCCCCAAAGCTGACGCTAGCTTTGGTAAGGGTTGGGCAACGTTTTACCATCGTGCCAGGAAGAACCGGTTGTGCAGAAATGTGCTGAGGAAAAAAAACTTGGGCTAGAGTTGTGGTAATTTGTTTTAATGTCAGGGTTGATTATTTGAGAGAAGACAGAGCTAATGGTGGAGTCGTGTGGTGCAAAACATCAATATATATTGCATACTTGGACTACGCCGACCAGCTGCTTCAGCTGGTGACGAGCGTGGAGTCACGTTTATAAAACCAACAGGTCCATCGCAGAATGAGCAGGAATCAAAAATGGCCGCATCTTATCAGATTTATATAAAATATGGATAAATTTAAAGATGCTAAAATATTTCAACAGTTTGGTTTCTGTCAGTTCTGTCAAAATGCAACAGCAGACTAAACCAATACTGGACAGTTGATTTAATGTTACATAAATGCTGCTGTAGGAGACATACGTAGTTTATTAAGTATTTCATTCTGTTTGATGCTAATGACTCAGTGACAACATCACATTTGTTTTGGGCTCCAACTTTCCATCAGGAAACCAGAGGACATTTACAGAGGATCGTCCAGTAATGCCTTTGAAAATGAGTGAATCCTAAAACGCATCATTGCCTCAAATGTTTATTATATTTCCCTCCAAGGGTCTTTTGTGGCTCTAGTGTCCCTTATATGAAAGTAAGCTGACAGGAGGGGGAAGACATGCAGGAAATATCGTCTGGTCCAGGAATCGAACCTGTGACGCCGCATCCAGGACTCGAGGCCTCCAAATGTGGGTCACGCTGTGCCCTACGCCACCACAGCATGCCATGATTACCTCAGATATGCAGCAAATATGAGGAAGATGAGCTGAAGAATGAAGGCAGTAAATTCACCTGGTGATTAACAGGTGGAGCTCCAAGGAACCACAGTGTGACTCTCAGTTTGTTGTTTGGTAACATTCCAACGTGATGCTGAACTGAATAACCTCAGTATGTTTAAATAATGTCACTTCAGTTTCCCAGTTTTTATATCAAAACTTTCTTCTGTCCTCAGTGTAAAATCCAGTCTCTACCAGGAACAGACTGGCATACTGGGCTAACTGGGCTGTTCCCAGTGGGCCTAGAGGCTGCAGCTTGCAGACTCTCAAACTGCGTCATATCAAACGTCTTTGTGACCTCACTTCCGCCCAGTCAGGCAGGTCTCAGCTGTAAACTGAGCGCAACAGAACCGCCGGCTGACCATGAAGAGCAGAGATCAGAAGAACCGGGCCGACAAGGAAACGGCGTCTGAGGCCGTTATTACAAACTCAACGACGGTCATGAAGCAGAAAAGCCTCGTCTGGCCGTCTGTTCCTGCCACTGAGTCATGAATGAAACCTCCATCTTTCTGGCTCCAGCAGAGACAGCCCGGTCTCCAGAACCAGCTGAAGTTGGTTCCAATTCCAGCTTCCGATTCGGGGAATGGCTAAAGGGCGATTCCGCATCTTTAATCCACTCTAGTTTAAAAATGACAAACTTCAAACCGGACTGGAATAAAAACGACATACTGAAGCTTTTTATTACTGAAAACAATATTTCAATCTTCCAGCTCTTCAGCTCTGGCCTTCATGTTTGCTGCTTTGAGTCGTCTCTCTTTCTATTTTCAGCGGCATGCTCGACTTCCTGGGTTTCTTCTTCTGTGGTAAGTTCTCCTGCCACCACTGCTGACCAGTAAGTGAAGAAGGGATGTGTCCAGAGGGCAGGACGCCCCCTGTGGGGGGAGCTGGCGGGACGGGAGGTGGAGCGGTGGAGGCGGCTTCCTGAGTCTTGCTGTGAGAGGAATCGTTGCTTCCCTGTGTTTCCTGTTTCTCTTGGTGTCTCTGTGTTGGAGCGTGGACGCCGCTCTGTCCACTCAGCGTGTCTCGGTACGGTGCAGCGTCTCTGCTGCTGTGCAGCCGCGGGTTCGGGTTGGCGCTGTGCCGGTTGCGGCTGCGCAGGGAGCTGAACACCATGGCGCAGCCCAGAACGGTGCAGCGGTGTTTGATCTTCAGGTGGACCGCGTTGTAGTGGATCTTCAGGGTTCCTGAAATGAAACGCTGTTAGCATCGGCCATTTTATTTAGCTTAGCACAAACGCTTCAGGACATTTATTTAGTTTGGCCTGTTCTGCTAAATATTCACAGAACTCTTGTTTATTTTACATATTTGTTAAAACTGTTGCCATGTTGACAGTTTGATATGAGACAATCTGAGAAAAAATGTTAGTTTTCTGCTGTCAATCATCCTACGTCTGGCGCTTCTCATCCTTCACCCCTCTATATATGCTACACTATAGCTAGCACAGTCTGTCGTAAATGCTATGCTAGTTAGCATAGACACTGATGGTAAGTCATCACATTTAGTAGCAAGTACATGTGTATGATTGACAGCACCACGCCCCGCCTCTGTTCAGTAATCTTGTTGTAGTTTTAAGGTTTCATCTAGAGTTTCTGTATGTTTGTAACGACGTTTGTTACATTATTTTTTATCAATCTGCACCATAAACAAAGTTGACCTTAACTTTGACCCCATTGTGTCTTTTCCCAGTTTTCACCTTCAGGTTATGTTTGCTCACCTTTGTCGTAGAAGCTTTTCCCACAGACGCCACAGCTGACCCTGCCCTTCCTCCCCCCAGCAGCCAGGAGGGAAGGGAAGGAGCAAAGGGAAGACGGGAGAGGATGGAGGGACGAACACGACGCCGAAACAGGGAGGAGAGCGGAAGAGAAGGAGTGAAGAGGTCTTAGGAAAGAGGAGGAGAAGGAGGGAAGGGTTTGAGGATGTAGGCGAGAGGAAGAGGAGGAGGAAGAGGAGGAAGGGACTGGAGAACACACCAGGGAGGAAGGTGGAAGTGAGAAGTTGAAGGAAGAGGAAAAGGAAGCAGTTTTCTCCTGGATCAGTCTCTTCTGGAGGAAAACCCGGTCATGGTGGAGGATGGGGTTCTGTTGCCACGGTGACGGATTTGAGTTGTCCGGGTCGGTTTTTATGGACCGTTCAGAGTCGTCGTCATCTTCCCCACATCGATGTCTGTTGGGTTTCTGAACCAGTTTGTTTTTCCTGAAATCCTGCAGGATGTTTTGCAGCTCAGGGAATATTTCCTGCAGAACCAAGTGGAGCAAAATCTAAAATCTGCTCTGGATCATGAAAACACACGAAGGAACAAGAATCATCACCTTTGCTGAACAGTAGACGGCTGATTGTGGAAAATGGAAAGGCAGGAGCACCGACTGTCCTGCTGGGACGTTTTCTCTCAGAGAAGCAATTCTGGAACCAGACGCTCCTTCGTTGGAACCGGACTGGACGTTTCTCACCGGACCGTTTGGCTGCTGCTCAGCCAGCAGAGCTTCGCCCTCCAGGTGCTGCAGGATCATCACCTCCACTATGGGCCGAGTCTCTCCGAAGCGCAGGAACTGTCTGAGGAGCAGCTGCTGCTCTCGGGGCGTGGCCGTGTCCCAGCGCTCCAACACGCCCCCACCAGGACGCTGCAGGAACAGCAGAAATGAAGCCTGGCTCAGCCGTTCCTGTCAGGAATTATGTCTTACAATCAAGTTGTGAATAAAGTATTCTGCTTTATTTGCACATTTAGCCAACATTTATTTTGGCTTCTAGAAGTTTGATCCTGACTGGCTGAAGCTCAGACAACGATTTAGATTTTATTTTTAGCTATATACCAGTGAGTTATGTCTCACCTTACACTTTACCTGCACAAATACAAGAACAACACAATGTGTAGTAAAATAAAGACGTTGATCTGAAACATAACATCTGACTGATTTGTTTTATTTATAACAAACTAAATTAATAAAAAAATACCCTTTAGGATCCTCAATGTTGATGTTTTTTATTGTTTTATGGGATGTGGGTTTCATTTACTGCAGTTTGCTAAGCAAATGAATCAAAGATAATCTGGATTAGGAGCTTCTAGACGTTATGTTGAAATAAAAACATGTTTAATAAAAGTCGTGTCCATTTTCACAAGATTTAACTGGACCAGTTGGGTTTACCTGCAGCATGTATCCTCGGACGTAATCACCCAAAGTCCAGCCCAGACTGTTCAGAATCTGACCCACCTGAGAGGCGAAACAAGCAAACGATCAAACCCGACCAGCACCAGACCCAGCAGCTGACCCAGCAGCTGACCCGGGTTCATGGCGTTACCTGCTCTGGAGGCAGGACGCTGTACAGTCGGTCCAGTAAGATCTTCAGCTGGACGGGAACGGCCTGAGCCCCGAACAGAACCAGGGAGCTCAGGTCAAACACCAGCCCAGGCAGCGCCACCTCCACCGGGCCGGAGCCGGACGCCGGCCGGGCCTGGACCTTCTCCAGAGCTGAGAGGAGAAATGAGTCAAAGTGAGTCAGAGATGTGGAGATCGTCTGAGGGAAGGAGGAGAACCGGAGCAGAACCGGAGCAGAACCACAGCAGGTGTTGATGATAAACCTGACAACCTGATCCGCGTTCGCATGACCGCAGATGTTTCATCCAGATGTTCCTGACGACACGATGACAGCAACACCTGACTCCACGTCACCTCAGAGTTGGAACCAGCTGCAGGCGGAGCCGTTAACCAAGGACACGTCGGATCACAAACCCATGAAACAGAACCGCCACAGAATCCCAGCGAACATCCAAAATGTTCTGCTCACGTTTCAGTTCTGGAGTTTATCTGAGTCTGAGGTTTTTTCTTTCTTGTCAGATTTATGAAGGATTTCACTGTGACATAAATCTGTCTCACATTTTCTCATTGCTGTACTGATACTGACATGCTGAGTGTCCTAAATGCATCCAGTGCATTAAATGCATCCAGTGCATTAAATGCATCCAGTGCATTAGATGCATCCAGTGCATTAAATGCATCCAGTGCATTAGATGCATCCAGTGCATTAGATGCATCCAGTGCATTAAATGCATCCAGTGCATTAGATGCATCCAGTGCATTAAATGCATCCAGTGCATTAAATGCATCCAGTGCATTAGATGCATCCAGTGCATTAAATGCATCCAGTTCATCAGTCCATCACTGTCAGAGAGTCAAAAATATTTCCAAGATTCTTCAGACTCTAATAAAATATGTCAAATCAAAACTGTAGAGACAGCGAATGCTTTAGAAACAACTTAAGGCTAATAAACTCCATTAATCTTTTTTATTGTATTATTTATGTTGATACTTTCTATTTTTTGTTATTTATTATTATTGGAGCCTCACAACAAAATTTCACTCAATATGTTTATTCTAAATGTGCAGCTGAATAAAATCCACAACGGTCCAATTAAAGTTTTCCAATAAAATAATCTACAAATTTTACATCTATAATCCACCATAATCTGCCTCTGAAAACCTTCAGATGCAAATATTTCTCACAAAGTTTTCATCATAACTTCCATAATCTTGTTTTTAAAGCATTTGTAGATTTTGCAGGAGTTTTTAAAGCAAACATATAAAATCAGCAGGAAATAAAAACTGAAGCAAATTCATTCAACCAAAGATATTTTGAACAAACATTTAGTTTCAGCTGAACTAGACGACGTTTTTCCTTCTTGCTTTAAGAACTGAAATGATTGATAAAGTTTGCGTGTTTTTACCGTGCTCCACCCAGCCGTGTCCACAGCGATCACATGACCTGAGCTTGACCTTTCCGGGCGTAAAACAGGCGCAGCTGCAGGACGACGCGCTGCACCTGACGGACTGACGGACACAGATCAGGTTTCTGTCCTTTAGTGAATGTTAAAGTGTAAACTTCAGCGTTACTTCAGTAAAAGGTGTTGAGCAGCATTTACCTGCTGAGTGTTTGGAGTCATCCTCATACCTTCATCCTGCAAAATAAAACGGAACCGATGAAACAAGAGCAGTGATCAAATTCACCGTTCAGCTGGAAAACATGTCAGAGCAGAAAACTAGAAAATGAAACATAAATGTGGATTAATTAGTGATATGAGGCAAATTGGTTTAACCTAAAAGATTTAAACTAAAATAACATGAAAAGTATTTTGAATTTCTTTTGTTTCTGCAAATTTACTTTCACTATACAACAAATCTAGATGATCACTGCAACATTTTTATTTATTGATTGATTCGTTTTACTGTAAAAACTGAAAAATGAAAAAAAAAATCCAACTTTCATTTTTAAATGACTTAAATTTATTTTAAATCTCACATTTTTTCATGCAGGACAAAAATTCAGTTAATTTAGAAATAAATGTAGAAAATGTTCTACAAACTGTAAAATTAACTGAAACAGTAATAAAAAATCCTGCAATATTCAAAGTAAAACTTAAATTTTAAGGTTTTAAAAATAGTATTTTTTATAAACTTAAAATTTTACCTTTTTTGTGCTGATGAAAGAAGAGCTGCTGATTCTTGTTAAATAAAATATTTTTTCTAATTTTCTTCCAGTTCTTATTTCGCTTCGTGATCAATCTGCAGTTTATTCTTTCTCCTCCTCTTCCTCTCCTCTTCGTCGCTCCCTCCTCTTCCTCCTCTCCATCTCTGGACTTTTCTTCCTCATCTGAGCTTCGTACATGTTCTGGTTTTTATTTCGCCTCGACTCCTCCCTGCAGCTGAACATGATTGGACAACGACCAAAACATAATTGGACTTGTTTATTAATGTTTTTTCCTTTGATTTGATTGCAGATGAAAATATTGATTCACATTAAACATAAAAAGACGAAATAACTGAATAAGAAGCTCCAGATTCCAGATCAACAGCAGAAAACGTTGATTTATTTGAGGTAAAAAGTCAGAGGAAAGTATAAATTCTTGTTTTAAATGCGTAGCTGAATTTCACTGAGTTTATGAAGCTTATGAGAAATTATTTAAACCCAGTTATGAAGGTGAAAAACGCATCATGTGATCTGAAATGACGGCTCAGCGTCAGATCAGGAGATGAAAACATGAAACGTTAAAGAGCGCAACTACTGGTCAAAAGTTTTACAAAATCCCAATTTTTCACGTTTTTAATGAAAATTATGCAGCTTAATGTCTATTTGCACCCTGAGATAAAAGCCCAGTATAAATAAGTGATAGTAGTTTAAACATAATTTCTGATCAAACAGACAAATGCCTGGCAGCGTTTCCTCCAGAGCAGAGCATTGTGGGTTGCCGCTCCGCTGAGTTTTTAACCTGATCTTATTCTTTATCTTGAGTTCTGGCTCAGCTTTGGGTCTTTATGCCGTAAACTTCTGGCTTTAACTTTGATAGAAAATCTGTTTTTTGAATATTTGTTAAAAGTTTCACCATGTTGCGAAGGTTTGTTATGAGACATAATCCGTGAAAAGATTGACCTCTTGGCTGAGCTGCTATTGCCATCTGTAGAAATGCTCCAAAACCAACCAATCAGAACCAGGAGGAGGGTCTCAGCGCTGTCAATCATCCTTGTGTACTCACTACTAAATGTGCTAATAGTGGAGAAACAACTCATCATTACAGGAAATTCATTTATGCACCATCATAGCCTGGCATTCACAGCAGGATCTGTTGATGGGAAAAATCTGGCAGCGCATACGAGATGGTGACTGACAGCGCTAAGACCCGCCTCCGCGCTCTGATTGGTTGTTTCTAGTTTGTGCTGGGAGAAGACAAAGGACTCAGATTATCTCACAATCTGTCACAACGTGATGCCAGTTTCATCCAATATTGTTTCGCTCAAAGTTCCAGATTTAAGCTCTAACTGTCTGTAAACATCTAAATCCATCTAAAAACTGATACAAACAAACAAAAGTTAGACATTAAACAGTGTTTCAGTGTAAATACTTCATAGAAAGTGTCTCTTCCAGAGGTGGAATAATCAGGAACCATCCAACTAAAAACAGGATTTTCTGCTCTGCAGGAAGCAGTTTGTATGAAATCTGCCGTTCGCTGTTTGAACCTGCTGTCCTCAGAAAAGAGACTTTGGTGCTGAGATGAGATGAAATGACCTGGAAAAGTTCTGGTAAACACTCACAGAGACAGAGGCGTTGTTGGACAGGCATCCTGTCCTGGGGGAGCCGGAGACCTCCTTCCTGTTTTGATGTAGCACTAATTAGAATATCAGACGATAACGTCCCGTCAGCCAGAAATCACCGCCGCTTGCTGACACAGTTCAGGATCAGAGCGTCTCTGAGGGCCGGGCTTCAAACGCAGCGCCGGATCACCTGATGGGGTGACCCAGAGTCCTGGTCCTGGTTCACAGAACATGGTCTTTCTGGAAACTTATTGGATTTTATTAGAGGAACCAGAGAAAACAACAGATTTAAAGTCAGGTCAAAGTTTTCCTGCTTCAGGTTTACTCTCATTCTGACCCGTTTCTCCTGACAGAACCGGAGAGTCCGGGTCCGGTGTGTAATCAGGACTTTGTTGTGGCCACAGCAAAACAGACTTTGATCTTCTTAAAGGGCCAGTATGATATAAAATCAACTTTTTTGATTTTCACATCATGTTATAAAGAAAGCATGCCTTTAGTGTTGCTTTGATTCTTTCAAGCATGTTTCAGAAATCCTTTAATCTCCATGGCAACCATTCATCAGTGCAAAATGCCTGGTTGGGCCTAGCCCCGCCTACAAGACGCAGCTCCTCCTCTCAACTGCAGTTTCCAAGTTTGAGTCTGTGACTCAAAGCGAAGCCCTCCAGACAGGAAACAATCTGTCTGAGGGCCACAACTGGCCCCCGGGCCACATGTTGGACACTCCTGCTCTAATCAAGTATTTTTCCTGGCCATTTTAAAAATAAATCATTCGCTCTTGATAAATAATTTGAGCTTTTCTGAGTCTGTTGGGTTTTAGTTTGTGTCACATGTGTGTCGCCTCCCTGTCCGTCACTTTCATCATTTGTCGCCTCAACCGACGGCTTCAGCGGCGCCTGAGCTTAATTTTACATGACTACAAACACTCCAAGTGTTTCAGGTTTTAAGAGGCTCTGAGTCGGAGTGCGTCCTCCAGTCCCCGGTCCCGCCCCGCCGTATCTGTGCCGCTGACGGAGCTGCAGGCTGCCTCTTTGTAACGACGCCAACTTGGCTCCGATTCAGTCACCGCGGTGGGAAGTGTGTGTTTAAAGACGAGGTGTGTGTGCTGTCACAGGTACAACTGGAGCAGCATGCAGGGAGGAAAATAAAGTTTTTGAAGTAATAATAAAAATCCCCTCGGCGGAGGATCATGCGGGAGATCCAGAACTGAAACAGGACGCTGGCACCTCTGAGTTATTCCTTTTGTTCTCTGCTTTGTTTTGGCGCTCCAGATTTAATTTGACTCTTTTATTAATGACCGAGAAGTTTGAACGTGGAAATCGAGGGACGCTGCTAAGAAAACTCTTCTCGACTTTTAATCCTGTTAGCTTCAAAACAGAGGATTAAACACCGTCATCCTCACCGCTGCTGGACGTTTAAAGAATCATTTTTCACATTAAACTTCACTTCATGCAAGAAAGGGGAAAAAACCGCAGGACAGCTCTTTTTTTACCCGGGATGCAGAAACTATATGGTCAATTTTCTTTGTGAAAAGGCTCAAATCCATCAAACTTTAACTCAAAATGTGAAATAATCCAACCTTTAATCTGGGAACAGAGCTCTGGTCATTTCCATCAAACTACTGCAGTGACTTTATTTTGTATTTTCACTGAAAGCCTCCAAAAAAATGACGTGACAGTTTGACGTGTTCATGCAAATTTTGAAGTATTGCCATAGAAAAATTTATGGAAACGACAAAATTTGAAATAATTCCCTCAATTTTGCAAAAAAATGTTTTTACGCTCATTTTGGTGGTTTTTCCAAAAAGAGTTGATGCTCTAAAAAAACGGAAACATTTTCTGAAGAAGCAAATGGTGCCGTCAGTGGTTGGTCTGCGCCTTACCAGAGGCATGAAACATGGAAAAAGGTCAAAGTTCAAACCTGCAGCTTACAGATTATTTGGGTAGAACTAAGAATGCAAAAAAATAAAATTACCAGAATAAACTCATCGACGAATAAAGTCGCAATACTTTGATAATAGTATTAGAATAAAGTCAATAACATAAGAATAAAGGTGCAACAATCTGAGAATAAGTTTATAATATTTATGCCTTTTTTCTCTGGTGTTTTTCTCATTTTCTCAGTGGGAACCTAAACGCTCCGTCTGCCAGCTGGGAGTTCAGGACTTGGACAGTTTTTGTCACCAAACCAGAAACTTTGAGCAGAATAAGGATTTGAGTCAGAATCAACTGAAATGTTGGTTTCAGACCTAAATCCTGTAAAAACCTTAAAGCCGAGCAGAATAAACGTCTCCTCGGGTTAATTACGTCTGCAGGGCTTAATGGAGGCCGGATGGCGGAGCAAAGGGCCGTTCTGTAGGTGGAGGAGTGTCACTGCGGCTCCTTTCTCCTGTCAGTTTGGCGTTTCGGAGCGAATCCAGAGAAGGACGTGACCTGATGTTGATGTAAATCTCTGCGCCTCCACATAAAGGCTCCGTGTTGCTGCAGCAGCAGCAGGCGGAGCTGCAACGGGTCTTTTAGTGTCACTGCGAGCCGCAGCGCCGCTTTGTTTCAGGATTATCCCTCAGGAGGATTCAGGCGGCGTTCAGACTCCAACAGAGGAGGCTGCTGCCTCATCGCAAATTAAAACCTATAATCTGCTGCTGCAGCGGCAGCTTGATGGGACTGAATGCTTCCTGCTGAACCAGCAAATCTTCTCCGGGGAAAGAAGAAGAAAACAGCCAGGCGTCCCTGAGGGACTCCAGGAAACGACAGGAGAGCCAACAGCTCAGAGGGCCGGCGGCGCCGCAGGAGAAACGCTACGGATGAACAACGAGAAAAACTTCCAACTTCACTTTAGGCACCAGCTTTAGTCTTTATGACGGAGTTTTAGGGGAAAAATAAAACTGAGAATAAAATGGTTTGAGAATAAAGTGGAAACAATAATGGAATAAAATCGCAATGAGAATAAAGTCTAAATAACAGGTGGAGGTTCAGTTTATCTTATGTTACGATTTAAGATCAAATAGTTTTATGTTTCTTAGAGGAAAAACATTTTTAACAAAACCCAGTAAAAAACTACTGATGTTTCCCAACATGTGAACTCACTTCATTAACTGGTTCAACTCTGAACCAATTTAAACCAGGATAAACCAGGATAAACTGGCTCACCAGTTTATTCTGGTTCACCAGTTTAAACCAGTTTAAGCCAGGATAAACCAGGATAAACCGGTTCACCAGTTTAAACCAATTTAAACCAGGATAAACCGGTTCACCAGGGCGCCCAGTAGGAAGAAAAGGTCGTGGTCTGACCTGAACCCAGGTGCCGACAGACCGGGTCATCAGTTTCATAGATGTTGAGGCTCAATGGGAGGAAACTGGTTTCCAGCTGAGTCAGCGCCGCTGTGCGTGTCCCTCAGCAGCTCCCGTCTCTTCCTCTGATGAGACGTCCTGGCCTGGAGCAGAGTGAGCGATGGGACTTTCCTTGGTTGTGAGCAGATCGACTCATCTGCTGCTTGGGGCGCCGCTCACGTCTGTGCGCTGACTCAGCAGAATCAAACGCTTTGACTTCAGTCAGAAATAACTTCTGATCGGTGTGTTTCCCTGGGGACAGGGAACGCTTCAGATGGATCTTCTTCTTCTCTGATGAAACTTTAACAGGAGCCCTGTTTAGTCCGGTTCTGTCCGACTCCAGTCCGTTTGTAGAGAAAGTCCGGTTTGTTTGGAAAGGTGTGGATGCGTAAAAACAAAAAGTGAACTCTGGTCCGTCTGGGTTCAGTTGAACTATAGTTTGGTTCAAACGCAAATGTGAACTTGAAGCGGACTTCTCCAAAAGCAGGAAGTGAACCACAGTGCAGGGCATTCTGGGTAAATACGACCATGCTAGCCTGGCGCTAGCAGGAGAAAAACAGATAATCAGATCAAACTCATTGGTCCAATCCAAAGGATCACGCTGAGGAACGTTTACAAACATCCAACACCAGGAGCTTCCCTGACTTTAAACCGTTTATTTCACAAAATGGCCGACTCAAGCTCTGAGACGGTATTACAGGAAGGAGGTGGGCGTGGCTTCTGGGTGAAAATCCGCTTTCTATTTGTCATATGAAGTCTGAGAATTGATCAAGCTAAACAAGGTTTTCTGTGTGTTCAGAAACAATTTCTACCATATTTTAATGGTCTAAAACCCAAATCATGACTAATTAAACTGATTATGGGGTTTAATCAGACGCAGCCCGGTGGGTTGGATCCGCTTACAGCTTCTTTTCTCCATCCTGGTCATTTTTCTGTTTTTTTAGGAGAATTTTATTTTTCTTGACTTTATTTCTTTCATCTCTTTTCTCCTTCTTATCTCAGCAGGTTTAAAAACCCAACAACTGCTGAATGTTTTTTCTCTTTTTTGTTTTTTTTTTATCGTTTTGTGTCTTTCTGACTTTGTTTCCTAGGTTTTATTCATCTGTTTTTTAGTATATTAGCTTTCTCTCTCTCCAAGAATTTGCCTTCTTTTCCCTTTTTACCCACTTTTTCCTTCTCGTTTTGCATTAGGGATTTATTTGTGTCCCTCTTTGTCGTCTGTTGATAAAGAATTGCATGAAGTTACACTGACATTTAAATAACAGAAAGAGATCAGAGTAAAAAGTCCTGTTTGGTTTTTCTGAGGTATTTGAAGCAGGAACCTCCACCGGTCCATCAGCAGCTCAGCTGATTGAAGCTTCCTGATGATGAAACTTCCAGGTTGATCCGACATCTTTGAAACATCCCAGGACTGAAACCAGGAGCCAGTTTTTGTCTCAGCTTCAGATCAGAACAGACGGGTCACATCTTCTCTACAGATCGGCTTCTCAGAGAAACCAGAGAGAGGAAGAAAGTCACGTTTCTCCTCATCGCCCTCCGGTCCAGGAACATCGTCCACCTCAAACAGAAACAGCGACAGATTCTGACTCTTCATCTCAAACAGAATGAAAAATAAAACTGCATAAATACGGCACACAAATGAAGATTTCTGTTTTTACAGTTTATATTAAACTGGTTTGATGTTGTTGTTTAATCTGTCCAGGTGTTTAGGATAATAAAACCCTCTGGATGTGATTGATGTGGGAAAAAAAGAGAAATAAATAAATTAAAACAAATTTAAAACTGTGATGTTCATGTGAGCAGAAATGAGTGAAAATTGTTCCAATAATCCTAAAAAGCTGCAAAAATCCAGTTCTAAGATGTTAATCTAAAACTGGTTGAAGTTTATCAACCTGATTAAAAATAAACTGTTCTGGAGAGACTCTGGGAAAATGGGACAGTTATCAGCTGACTGGTTTTGTTACTCAGATCTGAAACCTTTTCTGTTTTCTGGGCTCTAAACAGTGACGTGTCTGGAAACCATAATGGGAAGCAATGCGACTTCCTGTTGCCTGAACTCACCATGTTGCCTGTTTAAATAAACAAAAATATGAAAACAAAGGTAAAAAAGAAGAAATAGTTCCTAAAACGTCAGTTTGAAGGTGATGTCTTACGGGAATGAAGGCCAGGTTTTCCCGGAGGCAGACGTCCTGCAGCTCGCCGCGCAGAGCGGTCACATGACTGTGGTGGGCGGAGACTTCCTGCTCCAGCCAGTCCATCCGGGAGCAGCAGGCCTGATGGAGCTGCGAGACGACGGACAGGAAGCTCTGCAGACGGAAAACGTAAAGTACAGCACAAAGTATTACATACCCAAGCTTTAACAAAAGGCTCATCTGGAGAGTTTTACTGAAAACCAGCTCTGCTGCACCCAAATCACCTCATAATTTTTTTAAACTTGGCTAAATATAGCAAAGGTTTTGACACAAACAAATCCTCTTCTTATTACAGAAAATACATTTATTCAATCGAGCCCAAAAGAAACTGAAAACTAGACGTCTTTATTTTAATATATCACACATACAAAATCTACTATGGTGTGGGAGTGCAGTGCAATGCCATGAATGTGTTTTCTAAGATTCTGGCAAAAAAACTGAGGAATCTCAGAAATTTGCTAGAAAAAAAACTATAAAATTTGCTAGAAAAAAAAATCTTATTTTTAGATTAATATCAGAAATTTTCTATAAAGGAACTTGAACATTTCTGAATTTTGAATTCAAACATTTTCTTCAAAATTATTTTCTAGAAGTTTTTGGCCGAAATGTTCGGCCCAAACACGACACGGTGAAAATCCCGCTCAGGTTTTGGCTCTGTTATCTGGACACTGTATTTGGTAGTTTTCACGTTGCTACCTGACACGCTGCCACCTCCGGAGCTCCCATCAGGTGTTTCTCTTCGCTCATATTCAGGTACTCCAGGGTGAACAGCAGGGGGCGCCGCTGAGCGGGGGCAGAGTGCTGCGACTGGCCGAGACTCTCTCTGACCTGACAGAGCAGGAGTGTGTTACCGGCCGGGTTTCTCCAGGAAGTGTGTGAAGGCTTGGCTCTGCTCACCTGCTTGCAGCTCGACTCTGCAGCCTTCAGGCAGCGAACCACGAACTGCTGCCGCCTGGAAACCATTAGAAAATTCACTAAACTGACGGCGAATTTTCTCTGTGGAATCTCTTGTTTTCCACAGATATTCTCCAAAAACTATCAGATGAGAACAGACATTTTTCCTGATGGTTTTCTCAAGACAATGACTTCCTGATAGTTTCTGTCTCCTCCCCTCACCCCGAGGCGGGATGTCTCTCAGGGTTCTGCTCTTAAAATCCATTTGTTCCTTCCCACCGTCGCCTCATGCTTGCTCAGGAGGAGAACTTTACGCTAACTCCACCAGCTGGCATATTAACCAAAATCAGACTGTGCTGCATTACATTTGGCATCAGAACGAAATCATTTAATCTAAATGAGTCAATCATGTTGCTGCAATTTGGTTTATTTTTTACTACTTTGTAATAAAAAACTATTTTACCCTTTTATTTTTATTTTAAAAGCTGCATTAAGAGAACATTTCTGGTGTTAAACTGGCTGTTGTAAGCAAATCTCTGGATGTTTATTAATGCAACGTCTGCAACACTTTTCTAACTTTGTTTGTTTTGAACCAGATCCTGTTGAAATGTAAGATAACGTTTAGTTCTAGATCTGAGGTTTTTGTGCATCCTCTCCTTTTACCTGACCGCGTCCCTCAGCTGCTCCTCGGCTCTCTGCAGTTGCTGCTCCAGCTGCCTCTTCTCCTTCTGGACGCCAGCCAGCTGCTTACCCAGAATCCTCAGGGAGCTCTCTTTACGGCTCAGCTGATGGAGAGATGAGGCGACATTTAAAGGAGAAACGCTGACAGCTTCCTGAAGGTGGCGCTCTCTTATCTTCGAACTCAGTGGTTTCTGTCAGAAACATGTTCTTGTTGTGAATCCTCCTGAGTGGAAGTTCTAGACATGGCTGCAACTTTCTTTAAATGGATGTTTCTACCAGGAACGTCAAACATTTTGGAGATAAAAATAAAATAAATTCTCCACTGCAGTAAAGAAGCAGACTGCCATCAGATGGTGTTCTGGAAAATCTACGATACAAAACCAGATTTATTCCAAAAGTTACTGCTGATCTCAGAAACTACCCAGGACGTTAGGAGCAGTCTGTTCTGTTCTCCACCTGTCTGGTTCTCCACCTGTCTGGTTCCCTACCTGTTTGCTTTGGGTCAGTGTGTTCTGTTCTGAGGCCAGCTTGTCGACCCGGTGCTGCAGCAGCTGCAGCTGCCTGCTCTGCTCCTGGATCAGCTCCTGCGCCTCCTGCTCTCGGTTCAGAGAGAGCCTCAGCTCCTCGCAGGCGGTCTGGAATCGCTCCGTCGGAACCTGAGCACAGAAACACAACGTCAGATACGCAGCGGCTGTCTGAACAGAACCCAGCCCTCCTCCAAACTCACCATCAGAACCAGCTCCGCCCGCTCCTGCTGCAGCCCTTTCTTCAGGTTGGACACCTCCAGCCGCAGGCTCCGCCTCTCCACCTCGGCGGAGTGCAGCCGTTGGCTGAAGAGCAGGAAGTGCTGCTGCAGGCCGGAGACCAGAGTCTGGCGGAGGGACATGAGGTCAGCGGAGAGAGAGGTTCTGCAGAACCAAAATCCAAACCTCTACCTTCAGGGAGGAGCGCTCTGCGATCCGCTCAGCCGAACCGGAGGAAACACTGCGAGCTGATTGGTCCAGCAGCTGGTCCAGGAGGCGGGAGAACCCGGAGCGTGCAGCGGCCATGACATGAGCGGGGGAGGAGTCTGGAGAGAGAGGCGGGCTCTGAGTGGAGCTCCTGATTGGACGATGGCTCACATAAACAGGTTGGTTACCTGAGTCAGCCAGCGCCCCCTGCAGGTCGACCATGGAGGACAGAATGATGGCAGAGAGGCTTTTAGAGCGAAGCCAGCGAGAAAAAACTCCTTCAGGAACTTCAGCTCCTGTCAAAGAATAAAAAACTGCTGGTGATGAAACTGAACAATGAAACATTTATAAAAATATATATTTACAAAGAAACTGACCCAGAAATTATTGCAATAAATGATAATATTGTTGTTCTGAAACAATTTTCAACTAATATAATGGTAATAATGGAATAAAAGAACACAAAGTAAAAGATCAATAACCTTTAAATTCTAATGAACATTCGACACTGAAACTGGGAGACAATTTAAACAAACTAAAACTACAATTAAAATGAATTATGACATAAACAAAATGTTTAGACTGAAAACTTTTATCATCCACAGAGAAAAACATGAAATCATACAAACATTGATCTTGTTTATGATGCAGTTAATTGATTTATTGCCGCAGGTCTGGCTATGAGTAATAAGAACTGAAATAAACAATATTTAACTAATAATGACTAATAAAAAACAGCCAACAAACTGTAAAAACTGCCTGAATCAGGCGAATTAAGGGTCATAATGAAATATATCTAATCTCTAATCAGAAACCCATTCACAGCCTGCGAGGTGAACTGACCCTTCCGGGCTGCCGTACGCGGCGCTCCCCACACGCAGACGCTGCCGCCGCTCCTCTCCAGCCGCAACACCACCTCGGTCTCCTTCCTCAGAGCCGTCCAACGGTTCACCGCCATCACGGCGCCCGCGCCGCTCCTCCACCTCCTCCTCGCCCTCCTTCCTCGCTCCTCCTCCTCCTCCTCCTCCGTCCGCTCGCCGGCCAGCGCGTCGGCCAGCTTCCGGACCTCCAGCTCCAGCCGCTCCCGCTCGGCCAGCCACCGGCCCAGGACCGCCTTCTGCTCGGACAGGGAGCGCACGCAGCCGCGGGCGTGCCTCAGGGCGCCCGCCAGCAGGGCGCAGGCCGCCGACAAGGACGACGACTCCCGTCGGCTCCGGGAGAGGTCAGAGGTCAGCGAGGAGCAGCGGCGCTCCAGGGAGGAGACGCGGTTCCTGTGGGCGTCGCACTGAGAGCGACACATCTGCAGGAGACGACCAACAACAGATTTATGATCAAATCAATACTCAAAACAATCTCCATTTGGATCAGATTGTATCCGATGAAATCATCAATAAATCGTCTAATTTATTTAATTATTTTCTAAATTGTCCTAAAGTGTCAAGAAAACACAAATAAAATGTGTTATTATTAAAACATGACATAATGGTGGGCATTTATTGTTAGGAATTTCACATTGTGATCACAATAATCAATAAATCAATTAATCGTATGATAAACTGAAGGAAAGTTTTCAGTCTGGACATTTATTATCAGATTATCTATTTTATCCAGAAACGTCATCATTAACTCTGTTCATTGTTTTTATTTATTTTAGATATTTAGAATGTCTTCCAGGTCCAGTGTTATATATTCATTAGAATTGAAAGATTATTGATCTTTGAGAATCTGTTCTTGCATTATTATTACCATTATGTTAAAATGTCTCAAAACAACAATAAGTTCTGGGCCAGTTTATCGCACAGCAAAATGTGTTATTGTGGCAGAACCAATTATGATCATTTAGAATAATGATTGTCATGAGACGTTTAATTTGATGTCAGGTCAAAGGTCACCACTCACCTATAAGAAAAACATACGGGGGGAGTTCTAAGCAAGTTCCACTGCTGACCCAGAAATAGATTTAAAAAATTAATTATGTTTAAAACCTGAAAACTGCACTTAAAATAAGACTAAACTAAGTCACAAGTAACATTTCAGCAACATTTAGATTATTTTCAATAAATAATTCTTGATAAAACAGAAACAGATTATTTCACTGATTGGAAATATTTTGTTCTGGTTCTTTTTATCAATATTTAAGAATTATTTATTAAAACAAACTCCCATATCTTGTTTTTTTGTTGCACTTTGGAATTTAATCTGCAGTTTTTATCATGTGACTCCTGGGCTTTTTATCCTTGGCTAGCTAACGTTAGCGGCTTAATTAGCAAAGCCAAATTAAACAACAAACCGCAGAGAAATGATGAATGAATGAAGCCAGAGAGTTTCTCAGAATGAAAAAAGATGAAACTAGATGTTTGGTTGTACAATGGTTACATTTATTACATTTAAGACTTCCTGGAGACCAAAATCTGAACAATTTGACACCTTGCAGAAATCCTGCGTTAGCAAAAAGCAACATCAACTTTCTTCCATCAATCAGATTTCTGGCTGAAATAATTTTCAGATGAACAGTTTCTGCTGCAGGGAGACTCAGCTGACTTCACATCAGCTTCATCACACCTCCTGGGTGTGTGTGTGTTTGTGTGAGTGTGTGTGGGTGTGTCACCTGCAGCTGGTTCTGCAGCTGGTTGACAGTGTGTGTGTGCTGCTGGCTCCATGTCTCCTCTCTCCTCTTCATGTTTTCCTGCAGGCGAGACAACACACACTCCTGGCTGCGCTTCAGCTCGCGCACACACACACTCTTCTTGTCACACACACTCTGCAGGTGAGCGATCTGCACAGAGAAGGAGAAACCAAACTGTTGAGCTGAAACGGTGAAACGCGATGAAAAGAAGCAGAGGAAGAAAAACATTTGATCCATATTTTACTGCAGCAGAGACATTCCAGCTTCACCTTGTCCTTGGCCTGATGCAGGTTAGAGGTCATCTGCTCCACCTGCTCGCTGATGACATCACACAGCTCCCTCCAGGTGAAGTCTCCCAGAATGCTGTTGGGCGGCTGGATGAGGACGCAGCCGGTCAGCAGGCGCTGGTTCAGGCGGTGCAGGAAGGCCAGGCGGACCTGAACACGCAGGGAGTGAAAACTGATTCTGGATGGAGGAACAGTATTCAACCCCAACAGAGTTCAAAGGTCAGTCAGGATTTAACAGGACCACACAAGAAAAAACTCACCAAAATAAAAGCACTCCACTTTAAATAATTTAGTGATCTTTTTTTTTAAATTTGATAAAAAAGTGCTTGTTCCATCGCAGATTATTTATCGGATAAGGCTGGAAAAAGATCTTTTTATAAATTACATAATGTGCAAATATAACAAGCTGCATCCTGCTGGAAAGTCACTTATTAGTTAGGAACCGTTCTTCTACAGGAGGTGGAACCGTTCCTCTACAGGAAGTGGAACCGTTCTTCTACAGGAAGTGGAATTGTTCCTCTACAGGAAGTGGAACCGTTCCTCTGCCGGAAGTGGAACCATTCTTCTACAGGAAGTGGAATTGTTCCTCTACAGGAAGTGGAACCGCTCCTCTACTACAGGAAGTAGAACCGTGCCTCTACTACAGGAACTGGAACCGTTCCTCTACAGGAAGTGGAACCGCTCCTCTGCTACAGAAAGTAGAACCGTGCCTCTACTACAGGAAGTGGAATCGTTCCTCTACAGGAAGTGGAACCGCTCCTCTACTACAGGAAGTAGAACCGTGCCTCTACTACAGGAAGTGGAACCGTTCCTCTACAGGAAGTGGAACCGCTCCTCTGCTACAGAAAGTAGAACCGTGCCTCTACTACAGGAAGTGGAATCGTTCCTCTACAGGAAGTGGAACCGCTCCTCTACTACAGGAAGTGGAACCGCTCCTCTACAGGAAGTGGAACCGCTCCTCTGCTACAGAAAGTAGAACCGTGCCTCTACTACAGGAAGTGGAACCGCTCCTCTACTACAGGAAGTGGAACCGCTCCTCTACTACAGGAAGTGGAACCGCTCCTCTACTACAGGAAGTGGAACCGTTCCTCTACAGGAAGTGGAACCGTTCCTCTACAGGAAGTGGAACCGTTCCTCTACAGGAAGTGGAACCGTTCTAAGTGAATCACCGCTGACTCCTTGCTGAACCCCTCTCTCATCTCCCGGATCTCCTTTCTGCTCTCCTCCTTCACCGTCTCCAGCTCCTCCTGCAGCGCCGCGTTCTGCATCGACCAATCAGCGGCCTCGTCCTGCAGCTGTCCCAGCGCCTGCTGCGCCTCCTGGTGGACAGGGAAAAAAGTTCATCTTCAGCCTAAATGTTCGTCTCCCTCAAACTTTAAAATACGTCTAGATCAGTGAGGTCCAACCAAAATCCTTTAACTCAGACCGAAAACGAATATTTATATGATTTTAATTCACATTTAATTAAAGAACTGACATAATAATGAAAATCTGTGGTGTTAAAGTAATTAAACCCCGGGGGTTTGGACCCTAATCTGTCGCTTCAGAACCTCATTATGAGGTCCAGTCAGAACCGGCACCAGCCTTACACCAATTTGTTTCTGCTGGTCTGAGGTCAGCTGCTGGAGCAGCTGGTTCTCCTTGTGGAGCTTCTGGGTCGCCGCCAGCAGATCCTGGACCTGAAGGAGAAACGGAGATCAGGTTTCTGGGAGAAAGGCGGCGGGTTGCTCTGAGTGGACCCGTTCCGGACCTGGAGGGTGGTTTCCTCCAGTCTGTGCTGCTTGGTGCTCAGAGTGACCGCCAGCAGCTGCAGGACCTCAGTAGGACTCGGTTTCCCATCATGCTTTGCGGGTTGTGCTGTGTTTTGAGCCGTGGTGCCGAGCAGGGAGGTGATCTGCTGCAGGAAGCTGTGGAAGGCATCCTCTGCTTCAGAACGCTGTGCTGTTGCCTGAACACAGGAAAACATGGCCGCTTTAGAGCCGGGGGTTCTCAAAGTGGGGGTCGGGACCCCCATGGAGGACGCGAGACACCAAATAGGGGGTCAGGTTGTCTAAACGTCTCCAATCTGCTCTCTGTTACCTGCTGCAGCAACAACTGCATTTTGCCAAGTTGACTCTTCCCCTCCTCAAGCTTTTTGGAGAGGTCAGAGGTTGCCTTCCTCTCGGTTTCCAAGGCAACCACCATCTCAGTCTTGCAGTGACTGAACTCTGTCTGCAGGCTGCATAAACGTCAATGTGGAAAAAATGTTATGTAAATAAACATTTAACAGAAAGTAAAGGTGATAAACTGTTTAGACACGAAGGACGACCGAGGGCACCTAGCATAGCAGCATGTAGCATAGCAGCATGTAGCATAACAACATGTAGCATAACAGCGTGTAGCATAGCAGCGTGTAGCATAACAACATGTAGCATATCTGTGTAGCATAACAACGTGTAGCATAGCAGCGTGTAGCCTAGTAGCGTGTAGCATTGCTGCTATACAGGTTATGCTGTATAGCAGCATAGCCTGTGTAGTTATGCTGCTATACATAAGGTAGTGTAGCCTAGCAGAGTGGTCTGGCAACATAGCAGAGCCACACAGCATTGCAGCGTAGCCTAGCAGCATAGCAAAGAAGCGTAGAATAGCCACCCAGCATAGCGGCGTAGCACAGTAGCGTAGCGGTGCCTCCATGCTGCGGTGCTCACCGCTCCAGAGCGTGCTCAGTGTGACCCCTCCTCTCCCTCTCCAGGCTGTAAGCTCTCTCCAGCTCTCTGAGGTGCGTTCGCAGCAGCTCCAGGTTGCACTGCGCCTCCTTCTGACCGGACTGCTCCACTGCCACCGCTGCCTCCAGGTCCCGAACCTGCAGCTAGGGGCCACACAGCCACACAGAGGCAGTCAGACAAATACAATGTCTATAAAACTCTGCATATAGCTACTATGTACTGGAGTCTGTAATTAATGAATCACATTTTAACCTAAAACCACAAAAGATGCAACATTTTTGCTGTTACTATGGACGTTCAGGCAGTTGTTTAAAGCCTTTTTCAGCTGCTTATTTTGATGTGTTTCATGTATCTGTTGATACCAGAGGAAACCTTTTTCTGAATGACTGACATCAGCAGTCGTTTAACCTTCTGACCTCCAGCTTGCTCCTGGACTCCAGGTGAGCCGTTTTCTCCGCCTCCATGTTCGCCTCCAGATGCTTCACCTTCTCCTCTGCGATCTGGAGGAAATCAAACATGATCCTCCATCTTTGTCATCCTCCATCTGCAGAGTGGTAGGAAACGTCAGTCCGCCTCACCTCCTTCTCCCTGCCGCTCCTCTCCTGCAGCGTCTTCAGCTCTTCGGCTAGCCGTCTGTTTTCCTCCTCCTCCTTCTGTCTCTCCCGCAGCAGGTCGGCCATTTTCCTCTCAGACGCCTCCAGAGCCGCCTGCTGGTCCTGCAGAACAGAACCGACCGTCTGAACGTAAGCAACTAAATCCTGGTTTGGTCTCTACGAAAGTCATTTTTGTGGTTAAATTTTACGCCACAGCAGCTTCCAAATGTTTTATGTTTCTGTCTCTTTGAGAGAATTTTCTGCTTAGAGTTAATGGTATAAAGCCCAATTTCAAGTTTTATTTTAGGTTTTCAGGGATTCGTAATGGTAGGAATGAAGTACATCCTTATGCAGATGACATCATGATTTAATATTGTCTCTATTGCGTGGATGTTGCGATGTTAGCGTCTTAGGAGTCAACAACAACAATCTTCAGTCAGAGGCTTTTACAAATTTGCTGCAACACAATTTTTTCCCCAGAAAACTGCAAAACAACTGAAACACTGAGTTCCTTTAAATCAAGGCTAAAACCCACCAGAGTTATCTCTGATTAATAATAACTGGAACATTAATCAACATATTTGCCATGTTTTTGCTTTATAATTCAGATAAAGGCTTCGGATAAAATGCAACTTTACTTGCTTGTTTCATAATTGCTGACTGCATTATGTTTTATAACAAAGCACTTTGAACCGACTTGTTCCTGAAATGTGCTACACAAATAAACTTGATTGCTACTGGAGATCCTTGCTGCCTGCAGCATCATCGTCTGCAACAACTCTTTGAGGAAACTTGGATGTTTTCAGTTTCAACTGGACCACAAACAGACAGCAGGACTGGTGTATTCTACTACCACTACTACCGCTGCTACCACTACTACTGCTGCTACCACTACTACTGCTACTACCACTACTACCACTACTACCACTACTACTGCTACTATCACTACTACTGCTACTATCACTACTACCGATGCTACCACTACTACTGCTGCTACTGCTGCTACCACTACTACCACTACTACCGCTGCTACTGCTACTACCACTACTACCACTACTACCACTACTACCGCTGCTACCGCTGCTACCACTACTACTGCTACTACCACTACTACCGCTGCTACCACTACTACTGCTACTACCACTACTACCACTACTACCGCTGCTACCACTACTACTGCTACTACCACTACTACTGCTACTACCACTACTACCACTACTACCACTACTACTGCTACTATCACTACTACCGCTGCTACCACTACTACTGCTGCTACTGCTGCTACCACTACTACCACTACTACCGCTGCTACTGCTACTACCACTACTACCACTACTACCACTACTACCGCTGCTACCGCTGCTACCACTACTACTGCTACTACCACTACTACCGCTGCTACCACTACTACTGCTACTACCACTACTACCACTACTACCGCTGCTACCACTACTACTGCTACTACCACTACTACTGCTACTACCACTACTACCACTACTACCACTACTACTGCTACTATCACTACTACCGCTGCTACCACTACTACTGCTGCTACTGCTGCTACCACTACTACCACTACTACCGCTGCTACTGCTACTACCACTACTACCGCTGCTACCACTACTACTGCTGCTACCACTACTACTGCTGCTACCACTACTACCACTACTACCGCTACTACCGCTGCTACCACTACTACCACTACTACTGCTGCTACTGCTGCTAGCAATACTACCACTACTACTGCTGCTACCACTACTACCACTACTACCGCTACTACTGCTGCTACCACTACTACCACTACTACTGCTGCTACCACTACTACCGCTACTACTGCTGCTACCACTACTACCACTACTACTGCTGCTACTGCTGCTACCACTACTACCCCTACTACCGCTGCTACTGCTGCTACCACTACTACCACTACTACCGCTGCTACTGCTGCTACCACTACTACCACTACTACCGCTGCTACCACTACTACTGCTGCTGCTACCACTACTACTGCCACTACTAATGCGACTACCACCGCTACTACTGCTACAACCGCTACTACCACTACTACCACTACTACGGCTACTACGGCTACTACCACTACTACTGCTACTACTACCGCTGCTACCACTACTACCGCTACTACTGCTGCTACCACTACTACCGCTACTACCACTACTACCGCTACTACCGCTACTACCACTACTACTGCTACTACGGCTACTACCACTACCACCGCTAATACTGCTACAACCGCTACTACCACTACTACCACTACTACGGCTACTACCACTACTACTGCTACTACTACCGCTGCTACCACTACTACCGCTACTACCGCTACTACCACTACTACTGCTACTACCGCTACTACCACTACAACCGCTACTACCACTACTACCACTACTACGGCTACTACCACTACTACTGCTTCTACTGCTGCTACCACTACTACTGCTGCTAGCACTACTACCACTACTACCGCTGCTACCACTACTACCGCTACTACTGCCACTACCACCGCTGCTACCACTACTACCACTACTACGACTCAAAGTTTCCTCTGCTTCCTGCACAGTGTGAGCTCCTTTTTCTGAAGCAGTTGGTGCGGCAGCTGGTTTTCTGACCTGGAGCAGTTGGTGCTGCAGCTGGTTTTCTGACCTGAGCAGTTGGTGCTGCAGCTGGTTTTCTGACCTGAAGCAGTTGGTGCAGCCGCTGATTTTCGGAGCTGAAGTTCTGGATCAGCTGGTCCCTCTCCTCCACCTCCTGCTGCAGCGCCTGCTGGTCGTCCTGCCTGGAGTGCTGGCTGACCTGCAGAGTTTTCCTCAGCTCTGCGATGGTCTGCTGCAGCTCTTCTGATTTCTCTGCAGCATGAATAATAATAAAATGAACACAGTGAGAACTGCTGCAGCATGTTTACGATCGTATGAACTGCAGGAGAAGGTTTTGCTCTCCGACACTTCTGCTCTCTTCTTTCGTTTGATTTGTTCACCTGTCAGAGCGGTTCTATCCCGTTCGAGCTCGGCGACCCGGTTGCTCTCTCTGCGGCTGGCAGCAAGCTGGAACTGCAGCTTCGTCCGCTGAGCCTCGCCGCGCTCCATGAAGGAGCGAAAACGGGCCACCTCCGCCTGCAGGAAACACACCTGGACACACACACACACACATAAACCAATAATATAAATGTACAAACCTGATGTTCTGTTAATCACTGGAGGAAAAATAATCCAGTAGCAGAGAAGTGATGGTCTATGTAGGCTAAATAACCTACATGACCAACAATAAAATGAAATACTCAAATTTTTGTTATTTTTCCTGCTTTTTAAATATTATTTTCACAGAAGGAGCAGTAGAAATGATTTGTATATTATGAGTTTTCATGGTGCCAGAGTTGTTTTTATTGATCTGTTATTCTTAACTCGGCCACTGGAGGGCGCTGCAGCCTCACCTCCTGGTTGTGCCGCACTGAAAGCTTCAGATTCTCCTTCTCCAGCTGGTTGAGCCTCCATCTGAGCTCTCTGGACTCCTGGCTGATCTCCCTCCTCTCTGAGGACGCGCTCCTCTCCCTTCCGCTCCTCTTCATCACTCCTCCTCTGGCTCCTTCCTCTTCCTCTCTCGCCTCCTGCCTCCTGAAGGAAACACAAAGCTTGTGATTACAATATTTTATTTCCATTTCTCAATTATTAAAAATAATTTCAGATCATTGTTTGCTTGAATTAATTTGAATTGATCCATTTCAAATAAACTTTGTTGCTATATTTTTTTTAGTTTTCATCTGTTTCAAACATCTTCACTTTGAGATCAGTTTATTGTGTATATTAATAAAGTCTGGATTCATTTTGCCTTGGGGTCTTCGGTTCTCCTCTACGCCCTCTGGCTCCAGTCGGGCTTTCTGCTGCGATCCGCTGGTCTCCGCTGCATGTCTCCAACCCAATTATTTTCCTTCTGCAGGCAAAATTTAAACAATAAGTGGAGTAAGTAGAGAAATTGTAAAAAAAAAACTAACTTTGAGGTGAATGTTTTAAAAATCGTCTCAGAGACTGACACTGTGTCCAGGCAGAAAAAAAAACATACTGTAAAGTGAATTAAACACAACTGGGCTGCACAGTAAAAGGTCACAGGTTCAAATCCCGGCCTTATGCATCTTATAATTGTGCTCTCATTGGTCTAAAATACATTTAAAACATAGATAGATATTATTTATCGTAATCTGATTATCTGAAAATCAAAATCAAAGTTCCCAGAGACACTTTGAATATCAAAATAACTAATAAAATAGTCATTAACGCATGGGTATTTACATAATGACGTTAAATTTCCTGTGGGACTGTACTATTTGTGTGTTGTTGGTATTTTTTTCCCCCATTATGTGGTTAATAATATCCAGGATGAACAGATCCAGTCTAGTTATCAGCTGAAATCAGTTTTTACTCCCAGAGGACTGACTCCATGTTGATGTTGTTCTGTCTCCAACCCCCTGAGACTCAGACGGCCCCGGATTGGCTGAGGCTGCCGTTACCTTGGCAACAGACTGCCAACTTCGAACGTCACTCTGCAGCGATCTCCATTTTAAAATATGCGCTATAAGAATTAATCACTTTATAACTCCGGTTATAGAATATGTATATTAAAACGAGATTAATCTACTGAAGGTTTCTGATCCGCTGTTTAATTCGGCGATAATAAGGAGTTTCAATGCGGTCGCCATTTTTACCTGAAGGCTAATCACTGCGCTCTTGAACGGTCCTAAGTACCACGAATAAATCACAACATGTTAACTTTAGTAATACGTTGTGTAATACTTCCAGTCGTAACATGACATCAAATAAATGTATATACTTCAATTAAGAAGTGGCGATAAGGTGAAGTGAAACGACAGCACAAAGTTTTTGTGGATGTTTGGAATATTAAACCGCCTTTTCAGCCGCTATCGCCTTATATAAACCATAAAACCGCCTCGTGTCCATTAACATTAACAACACTCATAATAATTCAGCCCCTGTGAGCCGTAAGAAACACTTACTGTAACATTTATCTAGGGACGGTTTGAAACTCACGCCATCTTTGGCGTCCTTACGTCATTTCCGTATAAACGCGTTCTTTGTCAGAGCGGCCAATCAGGCGCGACCAATTTGTTGCCTTATTTTGCTAGACAACTGAAAAGCTAAATAAACAGATCAATTATTAATTCATTGAAATCCAAACGAAATTTAAAACTACTTTATTTATCGCAGTGGGAAAATAAATCTTATTATAACTCATGAGGTGGTGGGCAGGCAGCAGCTCCAGTAGCAGTCAGTGTTGCAACGATATGTAGAAGCTTCGGACTAAAGTGAGAATAAAGTTATATTTTGGAAATAATAATTATTACAACTTTATTCTCCTGGTTGTGTGTTTTTCCTCAATACTCCGTCGTAGAAACACAACAGTAAATAGTAGACATTGTTAATAATGTCTACTGATATTAGTAGACATTATTAACAGTAATAATGTCTATTGTTATAAATTACAATAGACATTGTAATATATGTCTATTGTAAAATTTTTCAATGAAAACTGAATGAATTCATATTTTATCTGTTCATTTTTCTTTAATGATGTTTTACTGTTGGTCACTAGAGGTCAGTATCAGGGGTTGTTCTCGGGAACTCTCCTATATTTAACCGTAGAAGAAGAAACAAAGCAAAACAACATGGCAGCCTCCACACAGCACGTTGGACCCACTTCTGAAGAGGCAGACCCACCTGAATGTAACCGAACAGAACCGAACAAAGACCCCGGAACATCCGAATCAGAGTCGGAAAGACTGGAGGAAGATGCGGAGGAGGACGAGGAGCCTCCTGGCCCGAAGCTCCGGGAAACCCCGCAGGACATCCAGCTGGAGGCCATCGCCAACACGGTGGCTCTGCACCCCAGCAGGGACATGCTGGTGTGCGGGGACGTGGACGGGGACGTGTACGCCTTCTCCTACTCCTGTACGGAGGGAGAGAACCGGGAGCTGTGGTCGTCCGGACACCACCTGAAGTCCTGCCGCCAGGTGCGCATCTCGGCGGACGGGCTGAAGCTGTACAGCGTGTCCCGGGACAGGGCCGTCCACCTGCTGGACATGGAGCGGGGGCAGCTGGTGTCCCGGATCCGGGGGGCCCACGGGGCCCCCATCAACAGCCTGCTGCTGGTGGACGAAAACATGCTGGCCACCGGAGACGACGGAGGCACCCTGAAGGTCTGGACATGGATACTGGACAGAAAGGCTGGGGGAAAATATTTACCCCCTATAGATCTACTGGGGTTATGAAGGTTAAGATAAAAGGAAAACCAGAAAATATTCATAATAGTATGAAAATAAAGTTATTATTTTACCAGAATAAAGTTGGAATATTAGGAAAATGAAGGAAGGCTCCAATTAACAATTATTTTAATAATCGATTACTATATCAAGTATTCTGACGATTGTTCAATTAATCAGATATCAAAATTGGCACATTCTGCAGATTTTTCATGTAACCACTGGAGCTTTTTTTCATACAATACTAGAAATACATTAGAATATGTAAGTAAACAAATAATTAATATTTTTAAACAAGAAGATAAACATTTAATTGCATATCATTTTCTCTGCAGGTGTGGGATATGAGGAAGGGAACAGCCATCATGGATATGAAAAACCATGAGGATTATATCAGCGACATAACTGTGGACCAGAACAAGAGGATTCTGCTCACTGCCAGGTAATACGCACGCTTAACTGGACCTGGATATTTTTTGTTTTAAAAGTGCACAGTATGTTCTGTGATAGTTTTCCACAGTATGCTATTAATTTTGGGGCCTTCCTATACGTTGCTCTCCTATGCAGCCGATGCAATGCTCAAGTTAAAATGTTTGCATACTGAATGGAGTGAATCATTGTTAGCCAACATGCTAGTGATAACGCTCATCCTTGTTGTAGTCTTGCATAATAGTTACTCTATATGCTAATGATATAGTCCTAATGCTAACTTTAGCCTGAAGTAAGCATTCTAGCTCATTTTTGATATGTTAGCCACAGTTAGTGAACTAAATGGAGTAAGTGAAAGTAAGTCCACATGCTAGCTACAGAATTTAAGCTAACCATAGCATCCTAGCTAATTTTAGCTTATATATTAATGTTTGCATAATAAATGGGGTTAGTCCATTTTTGGTTAATATGCTAACGATATGCCACATTGTTGACTACATTTTAGCTAATATTAGCATTGTTGCTAATTTCAGCATCAGAACCCCTGGCTGGACACGCCCTTTGTCATTGTTATTACTGGTTTTTATATGTTTGTTTTAACCCTTTAAGAACTTTTACGTTGTGAACCCTGTTTCTACTCTGGCCAGTTTCAGGACCAGGACAGATTTATGTAGGTGTTGCTGCTGGAGTTGTTTTTGGTTTCTCTGAATCTGTGAAAGCCTGATTCTCTTGCTGATGTCCACTGTGACTGCCGGGTCCACAGTGGGGACGGCACCATGGGCGTCTTCAACCTGAAGCGGCGGCGCTTTGAGCTGCTGTCGGAGTACCAGAGCGGCGATCTGACCTCGGTGGCGGTGATGAAGCGAGGGAAGAAGGTGGTCTGCGGCTCCAGCGAGGGAACAGTTTACATCTTCAACTGGAACGGCTTCGGAGCCACCAGCGACCGCTTCGCTCTGAAGGCAGAGTCGGTGGACTGCATCGCGCCAATTACAGAAAACATCATGTGCACGGCGTCTATGGACGGATACATCCGGTTAGTTGAGTTATTGCTTGGTGGTGAATCAAATCATCCTTTAAGGGTTTAACCATTAACATGGCCCCCCTGTTTCCCGTCAGAGCCATCAATCTTCTCCCCAACCGGGTCATCGGATGCATTGGGCAGCACGTCGGCGAACCCGTCGAAGAGATCGCCAAGTCCTGGGACTCCCGCTTCCTGGTCAGCTGTGCCCACGACCAGCTCATCAAGTTCTGGGACATTTCTGGTTTGCCCAAACTGAGTGTGGACGAATACCGCAAGAGGAAGAAGAAAGGCGGGCGGATGAAGTCGCTCACCAAGAAGGCCCTCGGCGACAATGACTTCTTCTCTGGACTTGTGGAGGAAACTGAGAAAAAAGAAGAAGAAGAACAGGAGGAAGGTGATGATAGCGACAGCGACAGTGGGAGTGACTGAAACGTTTCTGCGGTGGCAGACATTTTGTTCAGAGTGTGGAGAACTCGTTCATGAGTTGGCATGAGCTGCTGCTTTGGTTCTGGTTCAGTCCAATAAATGAGTCAAATGCTGGAAAAAAAACAAAAAATGACTTTAAACTTAATAAACATCTCTGCCAGAGAGACTGACCCAGATAGGTGACTCACTTTACTTTGTGCAACTCTGGTGAATCTTCATTTTGAAAATATCAGTACCCGGTGTCGGCCTTTATGCAAAAGAAAATAACTGCCATTATTCCAACTACAGACCTCAAAGGAGTCTGTTGTATTTTATGTTAGATAATTAAAAAGTACTTCATAACCATGAAATGGAAGTAAGATTATAAATGTTTTTCAAAATATTTTACCTAATAAATCTGAGTTTATTCATCTTAATCCCTCTGAGTCACAAAGTTGCTGAACGACACTTTAAGTGTTTTGGTTATGTTTCTATCAGTTTTATCCATATAGAGCAGGGGTGTTCAAACTGAGGTCTGCAGGCCATTTTTGGCCTGTGAAATAATCTTTTGTGGCCCCCAACTGTAAAAACAAGACAGATTTGTTCATTGAATATTTTTAATCAGGGGTAAATTATTGCGGAAATTATTTTCTTGCAATGGAAAATGTTAAGAATAAAAAAGTATTCATACTTTTCTGAAAAACTTTTGTAAGTAGAACCAGAGAGTTTAACTAAAAAATGCTTCTATTTAACATATTTAATTCAGCTAAATATAACAAGTGTTTTTATAGAATCCCGGATCCGGTTACATAACTGAGAACTAACTTGGTCAGTTAACCCCAAAATAATTTAAAACTTTCTCTCAATAAAGCAAATGTGAAAAACTCATTTTAAATGTTTGGATCTCCTGCAGTTCTTAGACTCACGTCAGTGTCCTGCTGCGATCTGATCTGTTATAAGACCAAATTTCTCCCCTTTTCTGTTTCACTGAAGAAAAGATTCTTTAAAAGTTTTTACAGCATGATAAAAATCTGCTATGATAATTTTTTTTCTCTAGTTTGGAATACTTAGTTAAAATTAAGGTTGCACCGATTGCAGTTTTCTGGCTGATTACCGATCTTTTAAAAAACTTAGCCTGCTCATTCCAATTTTGTTTGAAACCAATTTTTCTGAAATGTTGTTCAATATAGCAGGAATACTGTTGAGTTGGCAACAGTGGGGTCACTATTGTTAATTGTAAACTTGCAGACAGTAAAACCTTTCTCACTAACGAGCAAAAGAGGACAGTGGTTGATTCTCAGACTTTTCCCAAGATGGATAAGATCTGTGGATAAAACCGGCTTTACATGTGAAAATTGACCGATCTCCCAAAACGAAGGAAAATCGGTGCCAATTTTTTATAACTCAACTCAAAAGTTATAAAAATGGTCAGACACACAGGGTTATGGAGATCTACTGTTAATTCTTCACATTTAATGCCATATACCAATACCAGGTCTAAAGTATGACGGGACCTTAGGATTCTTTGAGTGAGACGAATTCAATCAAAAATAGCATTACATTTAAGTTATTACTTCCCAGGTTAAATTCCCCCACTATAATTAACTTATCAATATCTAAAACTAAGTCAGATTAAAAATATCTGATTTAAAAACTGAGACTAAGACTTTGATGATACAAAAGAAGAAACAAAAGAGGCTTTAAAGCTTCGCTAGCAGGATGAGAAAAACTAAACGTTTCATGTACAAAATACCTGCAGCTATTACAAGACTAATGAATAAATCTGAATGAAAAACAGTTGCTACTCTTCCACCTGCACTTTGAGGAAAACTTTAATAATTAGGTTTTAATCAATCCATCAAGATTATCTATACAGCAACAAAGCAGTTCAGAAAGTTTTGCATCATAAAAACACAAAAATACAAAGCCAGAAACACAGTCATTACATTCTGGCAAGTTTTGTCATTACACATCAGATTATTGATTAATGTTTTATTGATTTATTGACAATGTTTTATTTATTTGTGGTTCAGAAGCAGCTCCAAAGGGTTTTAGTTTAGATTGAAAGGAACTCAGTGTTTTGGCTGTTTTGAAGTTTTCTGGAAGTTTATTCCAGACTTGTGGTGCATAGAAGCTGAATGCTGCTTGTCCTCGTTTGGTTCTGGTTCTGGATGCAGAGCAGAACCAGAACCAGAACCTGAGAGGTCTGGAACATCTTTTAATGTATTGGGCTGCTAAGCTGTTTCTATTGTGGCATTAAATTGCTGTCGAAGGTTTTGCATTTTGTTGACCCTCATGGGCCACCGTAATAAGTAAACTCGTTACAGAGAAGTTCTTCCATAAACAATCCTCAATGTTTCCCTACAAATAACATAAAAAATAAGAAATGATCATGAAAACTAAAATAAAACAATTTATAAAGCTGTTATGTTTTTGTCATATTTATTGTTCTACATAAATGTTTACCAGGATGAAAGATTGACAAAGCAAAATCTGCTAAATGAAATAAAATGATTTTTCCAACATTGATTCAACCTTTAAAGTAGAAAATGTACATGAATCATATCTCATCAGGAGAAAACTCCTAAATACATCCAGAACCTCAGGTCTGCTTTGCAGAACAAATGATTTTGTTTCTGAGCTGAAACTATAAAATCATGACTGATGTCCTGATTGATGATGATCATATGATGATAATTACCTCCATAACTGAACAGAAACAGGAGGGGGCAGTACCCAAACAAACTCCAATATCAACAAACAACAAACAAGAGGAGAGTGCAGCTCCATAAAGACCTCTGACCTTTGAGCAGTGGACAAATGACAACAATGATGGAGATTGAAGCAACCAAAAGTAAAATAAGCAATTAGAGCTCAGATCACTGCTGATTAGCTCAGATTAATGAACTCAGCAGATGATCTAGAAGATGAAAATCCTACTCCAGCATGTAGAGGCTGAGTGAATCTGGTCTGGACTCTGTGCAGGAGAGTCATGGTACCAGAGATGCTGTAGAAAGACAGAATACCTGCTGTGTGGTCCAGGTACACTCCTATTCTGGAGGAAACTGGACCTGATACTGGAGTTTCAATGTTGTTGTGATAAAATGCATAACTCTTTGTGAAACAATATAATGACCAAGATCTGCCATTGAATCCGTATCGTCCTGCTGCACTGATGTTCTGGTATGAAACTGCTAGATGAACCGCCCTCCCAGTCCGCTCCACCTCCCAGTAACAACGACCAGTCAGACTCTCTCTGCTCAGGACCTGCTGATAATCAGTGAATCTGTCTGGATGATCTGGATAAAACTGTTGTTGATACATTAATGTTACCTTTCTGTTCCCCTCAGATAATAAGAGCTTTCCATGTGCTGTGTTTGGATCCAGAGTGATTTTTTGAGAATATTTTAAGAATCCATTTCTGGTCTTTGGTTCTGGTTCTGGTTCTGGTTCTGACAGTAGAACATCCGCCTCAGTGAGTCCTGGTGAGATGTTTGTCCATGTGTCTCTCAGGATGTCCAGCATTATGTCTCTGAGCTCTGACACAGCTGCTGTCACGTCCTCAAAGTGTCTCAGAGGACGGATGTTGATGCTGGATGAGCCTGTAGACTCACTGAGTGC